>JAQJVL010007234.1:0-24936 GCA_035578905.1 Stictocephala bisonia | reverse complement strand
TTTTTTTTTTCGCATAATGATTCAAACAACAGCTGATATACCAAAGGATACAACAGCGTATTGTCTGATTATTCATGATGCATTAGTCCAATATACACTATTGTCTGGTATTGTAAAAAAGATTATTTAAAATAATAAAAATGTTCTTTTTTTCTCTGTCATTGTATTATTACAAAAACCATTTGAATCCATTTTTTTCAATTTCAGCTTGAAGTTTAGAAAATGAAAATTTTGTTTTAAATAGCATTCAAAAAATCAATTTGATCATAAATTTATTTTAACAGATTTTTATACTTTCTAATCAGATTTGAACTTGGTACAAGTAAAAAATCAATTTTAATTGGCAATAATATGTATTTACAATATAACAAAAGTTTTAAAAAATTAATGAGTGTAATATTGAAACATAGCTAATGAAATATATATACAAAATATGATGAAAATAAAACTAAACACAGTTACTTAAGTGTTATTCGTAAATATAATATTGATAACGAATGAAAACATACTAATAATGTACAAAAACCAGTTGATACAAAATACTAGCTAATACAAAATTCTATACAAACTAAAACTAGTTAATTACATAAATATAAATGAAATACAAATAATGAAATAAGAAACACATTACATAACATTTAATATGTACATAAAGGTTTAACAGTTAACTCCGAGGAAAGAAATGGTGTGTATTTCAATTACAGCAACTAGTTAACAGCTAGCTAACACAAATTCTGAATAAACTTAGCTAGTTACAAAAGATATTTCCTAGTTATGTTTACAAACCAATTACAATTGACTTAATTTAAATATAATAATGATATAATGAAAGAAGAAATAAAGGTCTGACAGCTAAACAACTCTAATTGAAGACATGAGAAGTGATTTATACAATATTAATTGCATTTTATTAATCATTATCACTACTAAATTCATTATCAACTGAAACGTTTAAATTTTTTAATAAATATTTACCATATGCTAAAATTCTTATACCATCATGAGTTATATATCTTTTATCATCATTTGCACTTAGTGCTAATTTGTTAACCGTTATGGTCTCAACAATATGCTTTTCGAATATTCTTATTTCTCTACGGAATTCATTTGCATTTAAACTTTTATAATGAAATAAACATTTTTTGTAGTCTTTCGTTGTCTTCAAAAGTAATGTGATTATTAACTACTGTTTTACTAACACATTTTGCTTTCTTCAATATTATGTTCTTTACATTTTTCAAATATTCATCATCTTTAGTTTTAAAAGTGTATAATTTAGGTCTTAGACTATGAATTCAACAATTATTACTCCGCAACATTCATCCTTAAAACAGCCAAGTTTCTTTTTGTTGGTTATATCAAAACACTTATGTGTAGGATTGTAATCTGAAAGATCTAAATATTGCTTTAAGTGGTTAAAGTCATTGTAAAGATTTTCTGTGTATATTTAATAAAAAAAAGAATCTGTATCAATGTATAAAAGATTTATCTTTTTATACCTCTGTTTTATTACACTATAATGAAATTCATACATATGTAGCTTGCTAAGTTCTAACACAGTAAATCCTATATAAATAAGTTTATTTAGGTTTACAATTTCTTTTGAACACTCACAGCACTAAGATTTTCATGATATATAATTCTATTAAGAAAAGTAGGCTTTGAAATAATCTATTCAGTTTTGCCTCAGTATTTACTAAAGATAAATGAATTCTGTTTCTAACATTTTCAATAGACGTCCCGAACATGGCATTATTTAGTAACTTATAAAAATCCTTCTCAAAATCATTATTTGCATATTTTCGCTTTTCTGTATGAAATCGATTCAAATCAAATCAAATATTTTATTGCCAGAACATAACAATGTATAGCAATCGTCAGATTAGTTCTAAAATTTTACAATCACGCCACATCAAAACCCCATTCGAACATACAGAATTTCCACTCACACCACATTTGTACTGCCAATGTACCCACTTCCAGTGCTGGACGTCAGTCTTCAGATTAGGCGGTCACCCAGTCGTTTGCCATGAACTCGTCAACACTGTAAAATGCTTGGGACGCTAAAAAGCGTTTCAAACGAGTTTTTAACGCCTTGGGCGTCGGGGCACTCTTTATTGAATTGGGCAACTTGTTGATGAAATGAACCCTTGCTTGTGAGGGCAGAAGCTCATAAACCCCCGTCCTGTGTCTCCCAGTTCGATAGGTATTCCTGCCTCGTGTGTCATATGTGTGAATTTCCTGACCGCTGGTCATAGTACATTTAGACACATAGAATAAGGTTGTCTCTAAAATGTACAGACATGGCAGGGTCAACAGTTGCAACTCCTTGAATGCTTCCTTGCACGATTCTCTGAACGTCAACAGAGCGATTATGCGAATCGCTTGCTTTTGCAATTTGAATGCTCTGAGAAACTGGCCGTTTGAGCTGGCTCCCCACGATACCAAACCGTAGGTAAGGTGGGGGTAAATTAAGACATACATATACCTGTTAGCGAAATTAAGTAATACGCCGTCATCAGCACCTGATTTGGGCAGTATTTGGCTTAGGACCTCAAAACATATATTCCTGTGGAAAGTTTTCAGCAGACATGGTCTATGTGAACATTCCAAGTCAATACCCTATCCAGGAATATACCTAATTATTTGGAACTGTTGACGACATCCAGCAAGGTATCATCAAATATGACGCTTGGCCCGTCATTGGGATTTCCTGATCGCAGCGCGAAAGTCAGAACATTTGATTTTGAAGAGTTTGTTTTCAGATTGAGGCTGTTGAAATGCTGGACACAATTGTTGGTGTCAACAAACGTTTCATGTTCCAGGTTTACTCTCGATTTGTTGTTGAAACAAAGCGTTGTGTCATCAGTATACTGTACAAGTTTGCCGTAACGTAGTGATGACCCAATATCATTAATATAGACCAGAAAGAGAACCGGACTAAGTATTGATCTCTGAGGGAACCCATACCTTAGATGAATTAGTTCAAAGAATTTATTTGACATTTGGACAACTTGTTTTCTGTGAATCAGAAAAGACGTAAGCCACTGGAGCAGCACGCCTCTGATGCCATGTGATTCCAGTTTGTCAAGAAGTTTAGCATGGTCAACACAGTCGAATGCTTTAGATAAGTCGAGAAACGCACTTAATGTGGAATTTTGACTTTCTAGTCCCTCCATATATGATTTAAGCCAACAATATATGAGAACAATATATGATTTAAGCCAACACCTTTGATTGAATTGTAGTATTCTGTGAATCTTTTGCAAAACTAAGCCATTACGAATGGCTTGTTTTAAATTTTGATAATGACATACATAATGAGTTTTACTCTCTAATGTCAACAAAAGTTTATCTTGTTTTGAATTAGGTGAACACTTTTTTTGTAGCCTTATTAAAGTTACTATTTATTTTTGATATGTTAAACAACTTAAATGAGGGATTAAAATGAAACTTCTTCAATGATAAACAATTTTTCTTTATTTTTCTTCTTATAAAGAACTTTAACAAATTAAACTGGTTTCTTCTTAAAATAATAATAAAAACGAAAATAAAAAATCTCATCTTTTATTGATTCAATGGAACATAAATAAATTAAAACAACTCTTCCAAAATAATAAATTAAATATCTTCAGACCAGAACCTTTTTATTTATTTGACTTTTTTAGTAAATTTCTTTAAACTATTAAATCAAAAATTTTAAAGTTCAAAATTCTAATAAATTGCTTTAAAATTCTTTAAAATTTAAAATTTCTTCAAATTCAAAATTGCTTTAAATTTCAAAATTATTTAAAATTGTAAATTCTTTAAAAATTGCCTCCGAGAGATCTGGAACCAAATGAAATAACTAGCTTTTAGTGACTTAAAACATTTTTCCTTTATACTTACCACATTTAAAAGCAAAACTAAGAAAAAAAACACTCTAAAAACTGTCACTAGAAGAGTGACTTCAAACCAGAAACAAGTTTAACCACGCATGCTTGGTGGATCTTACCATATCTACTAAAACCCTACTGAAAAACCTAACTAAAGAAAACTTGTAAAAATTACTTACGTAGCTGTCCTGGAGGTTTAAATCCACTAGTGACCACAACAAAGCTCGACCGGCATACACCATTTCACTCACACGTGAACTAAGAAGAAAATTGCCGCAAACGGTAAGAACACAGAAAACGGTATAAAGTCGCCGTGACTTCAAAAGAGGAACGTACGTGGTCACTCACAGGAAGATTTCGTCGAACTGCTCCAACGCACGCAAGCTTTGACCCACGGACTTACCCCCTCATAACTCTAGAAGCTGAATCAACCAATAAGAACCCTCTAAACCAGGACGTCTGAACAGGTAAGGCTCACCAAACATGTTGCCTTCAGAAAACATGTCTCATGAAACTGGCAGGAAATTAACAGACGTGAAAATACTAGTTATTTAGCTAATTTATATAAGAAAAACTACTTTTTTATTTGAAAGGGGAAGATTCTGAATTTTTCTCAAAACTTGGAGAATTTATATCGAAAACTTTTGGAAAACAAACCAAACTCCAAAACTCTCAGTTCTTACAATATTTAACATTTTCTAAATACAATTTTCTAATTTAATTATAGTGAAACAATTAACAATTGTTACATTTTCTGGTGAAAAAGGGAGATCATTGTGATACTCCTGGAGAAAAGAAGGATATGCTACATCACATTCAATAATGTATCCTTTTTTACGATCATCCGGAATTTTTAAAACATCGAACTTTTTTACCTTATTATTACTTAGCCATTTAAAGCTATCTCTTGGCATCATATCACTCATTGCAAAGCCGTACAGATTATTAGCATCAATATATGTTAAATATGTTGACTCTTTTGTCTCATCATAGGAAGATTCTAAATCTATATTATTTGCTTTGGTATATCTTTTAATACATGAAGTTATGCGCCCACGAATACCTTTTTCAATAAACAAATATTGATCGTAATCACATAAGAGTTCAAGCTTTACATTTGTAAATTTTTGGAGATATGTAGATAACATCCATCATAGTATTTACTCTTACGGCTCATTTTAAGAGAAAACAATATAAAGTATTATTCTTAGATATGAGAAGGCAACACAAGATTGAACGTATTCTATGGTGAATTAGAATGATTACATAAGTAGGATGAGTGTGAATAACCCATATAATCTTGTAACTAACGGAGTTTGACTGTATTATAAAAAGTCTAGTAACCAGTAAAACTAAGGTAACATAGAGATTTACGTTGAATAAAAAACATGTGTTATTGCCCTGATTTTCAACTAATTGACAAGCCTGATACTTAGTTCTCTCCCTTGTACAACATACGAACACTGACAAAATTGAACTTGGATAGATTTATCATATACAAGAAACGTTTCATCTTTAACATAGGGCATATGTATTCACTTAATATACAAGTGTAGAAGAACGATTTTCATATCTGAAATGAAATATATCTATATTGTATTATTATTCCATTTTTATATTGTTTTCTTCGTTCAAAGTGAGCCAGTGAGTTTAGTTTATATTTAATGAGTAAATCAGTAACAAGGTATAAATTTTTATTGCAATAAACATTTAATAAATCATATTTAAAAAAATACCAAAATCTATAATAATGAAGTTATCCTTGACCTTACTAAAATAAATTATTCATGTTGAATCGGTCACAAGTTTTTTTAAAGTTATTTGAAAGTTCAGTTTTTTTTCAATACGTGTTTGTAATATTTATGTTGAAATTATAAGAAAAGGCTCGTATTAATATAAATTATCGACATAATATACGACATTTAATACACTATACAGATATTAATGGATTCATTGTTGTTTTATTTACTCAATTCATTAATAAGAGAAAGTATTATTTAATTTATTAACTTTACAAAGTAGGAAAAAACATATTTTAACTTAAAGTGCCATTTATATTAATTATTCGTGGTATATTAATATAGTTTAGACATGTATGAAGATCCTTTCTTGCAGAAATTAAACATTGTTATCCATTTAATATTTACAGAACTGCAAGCTATAATGTGTAACATATTAGATTAAAATTTTGCTTAAGGCTCTTGTGCGTAAGATCCTAATGGGAATCTGAAATGAAATGTATAGACAATTTCACATCTATTGTACACATCTAATTGTAATATATTAGAGAAAATAAACTGTTATTTTTCCATTCTATATTCATACACTCACGAAAAAAAAACTTCTCAGTAGAAGATTTAAGTATGCAAATGATGAATAACGTTTTTTTAACAAGTCTAAAATGAAATGTGTATCAAATTTTATTTTGATATCCTTGTCATTAGTAAAATGTAACTTATTGAAGTCTTGTAGTAAATTTATAATAAATAACAGCAATTTACATCTATAAAGTAATTATTTATGATATGAGGTTAAAATAATGGTATAGTAAATAGAGGGACTTGATTTGATCTTAAAGCGAATGCTACATATTGTAATATTACATAGAGTCTAAACATGGCTCGTAATTTAATATTATTCGATTGTTTTAGTTATAGTGTGAGGAAATAATAATTGAACTACTTAACTCATAATTTAAATCATTACCAATATCAACTAATATAAAATTTACTAACAAATTCCAGACATATCTATCCTTTAGCAGAAGACGCATCTGGTTTGAATATTAAATGATCATTACAAATTATTACTATATTAAATATAAATCATTTTTTGAATAAATACTGTAAATACAGTATTATTGAACCATTTATGAAAGAAAAATGGCACCATTTAGGATACCAGAGCCAAATAGAAAATTTGGTTGTTGTTGAGAAACATGCATGTAGAGATACTATGAAGTTGCCGCTCTTTGCAGATTTTTATTAAACTATATGAATTTTTATATCCGCCTCACTACCACATATAGAGTATATATTAAAAATAAACATTCTTAAAAATATTTACCAATTGATTAAAGAAAAAAATAGTCGTCAGGTCACCTAAACTTTGCTTGTTGTTGAGAAACATGCATGTACAGATACTATAAAATTTCCACTCTTTGCAGATTTTTATTAAATTATATGAATTTTTTTATTTGTCTTACTACCACATATAGAGTATATTTTAAAAATAAACATTCTTATAAATATTTACCAATTGATTAAAATTTTGGTTGTTGTTGAGATATATGCATGTACAGATGAAGTTTCCACTCTTTGCAGATTATTATTGAATTATATGAATTTTTATATCTGTCTTACTACTACAAGTACACATGATAATAATAATAATAATAATAATAAATCCTTTATTGCATGGACAATATAAAAAATATTGTATCGCAAATGTCAGTATTAAAATTAATTAACCTAAGGCTTTAATTTAAACAATCATTCATAACAATAAATACAAACAAACATACATACAAGGAGGGCATTCATACAAATCTACCTATAGTGTTCGAAACTCCCACAAAAGTCAACGGGATGTGTCTAGCCAATTAAGTTGGTCTCCCAGTCGTGTGCTAGGAACTCTCCGATGCTGTAAAAAGCCTGGGACAACAGTATGTCTCTCAAGCGGGTCTTAAATATTTTTGAATTTGGAGCAATTTTAATTTCTTTAGGTAAGCTGTTAATTAATTTGACACCCACCTGCGAGGACAGGTGTTGATAGACTACCGTTCTGTGTTGCCCAGTACGGTAGTCATCTCTGCCTCTAGTATTATAATTATGTAAGTCACTGCCCCTTATCAGGTTGCATTTGGACATACAATATAAAATTGTTTCTAGAATATACAAGCAAGGCAGAGTCAACAGCTTGAGTTGTTTAAACATTGGTTTGCACGACTCTCTGCTCATTAAATTTGCAATAATTAGGACTGCCTTCTTTTGTAGTCTAAACACTCTCAAGAATTCACTATATACACCACCTCCCCAAATCACCAGTCCATAGGAAAGGTGAGGGTAAATGAGACCATAATATGCCGTCATCAGTACCTGAATAGGGCAGTATTTAGAGAGCGTCCTCAGTACATAAATGCCTGAGGATAACTTAGAGCATACAGTACACTATTAATATGGTCATTCCATGTCAAACTTCTGTCGAGGTATATTCCAAGGAATTTAGTGGACTCCACTTTTTCTAGCACAGAGTCCGCCAGTAACAATGAGGGGCTACTTCCGAAATCAATAGGCCTCAAACAAAAGTTGATGACCTGTGATTTTGTTTTAAGGTTCAGCATAATAAAATGCTGAGCATAACTGTTCAAATCAAGGTAAACGTTTAATTGTAGATTTTCTTTACAGTTTTCACTAAAGCAAAGAGTCGTGTCATCGGCATATTGGACGAGTTGACCATGCTGCAGCGATGAACCAATATCATTGACATAAATCAAGAACAGAAGTGGGCTGAGTATTGATCCCTGGGGGACGCCATAACTCAGCTGTTTGGATTTTGAAAGTTTGTTTGAAATTTGGACTTGCTGAGATCAATGGTTCAAGAATGATTTTAACCACAAGTGTGAAACACCTCTGATACCATACGCCTTAAGTTTTTGTAGTAGTATACTGTGGTCAACGCAATCGAAAGCCTTGGAAAGGGCTAAGAATACACCTAGGGTGTGCTTACGACCTTCAAGGCCCCTGACAATTTTATCGACAAGGCTCACAACTGCTTCTGTAGTCGATTTACCTTTCCTAAAACCAAACTGATTTTGTAAAAGCACATTGTGTTTTTCAAAAAAGTTCATCAAACGTGACAGAAAAAGTTTCTCGAAAATTTTACTGAACGCGGGTAAAATAGAAATAGGCCTGAAATTATCTATTGAATGGAGATCTCCTTTTTTAAATATTGGTGTTGCTTTTGCTGCCTTAAGAGAATTTGGAAAGGTTCCATTTAAAAAAGAAAGGTTGACTAACATTGTTAATGGGCATAAAATATGCTGATAACATTTCGATGATGAATCATTGCATCAGCAAAATTGGACTTGGACAATTGTATACCATACAAATACATCAGTTGGTTTTTAAAAAAGACAGTATTTTTTAAAGGAGCAGCAGTCACAAATCAGTTCGCGAGGCAGTCGCAACTATCTTAAGCCGGGTCACGCTGATTCGATAGTGGCACTGTGTATGCCACACGGGGCAACTGTAACATTGATAACTCCTACCAGTCTTTGCATGCCTAATACCAATACATTAAAATAAAACTTAAATTAATACATATTAACAAATATACATTTATTATTATAATAAAAATAATACATTAAAATAAAACTAAAATGAATACATATTAACAAATATATATTTATTATTATAATATAATAAATAACTATAAATGTGTAAATTGTTTCAAAGATATTCTAACCGATTAATATATAAAAATTAATTGCATTTATTATAGTACAACGAAAATAGTGATTTAGTATGAACAATGTACTTCGTATGGTATAAAAGTGCAATATTGAAATAAAATATGCACACACAAAAAAACAGAATCTTTTTCAATCTGTTTAAATTTACTGCAATAACAATTAATATATCATAACGTGACAAAGAATAAATATCGATTGACCATACTGATGAATCGATGCACTTATTATAGTACACGGATTTATTATAGTACAATACGAATGAAAGCGTATGTTGGCAACACTGACAACAAGAAAAAATACTGGTATAATTTTTATATAGTATACATGATTTACTATGGTATAATTTGATAATAATATATGTATTTTATATAGTATAATGTAATTAATCGTGTGAGTTGGTAACACTGTGAAAAAAACAGTTGAATGAAATGAAATGAATGAAATGAAAAACGTTTTATTTTGTGAGGCAAAGTTAGGACCATTAGGTCCTCTCTTACACTTAACCTCAATAAAAAAAAAACAGTTAGTACATTTTATATAGTATAAAGAAAAACAGGTTTTTTTTGCATCTTTCATATAGTATGGCATCACATCAGCTGATACTAGCAGACAACAAACCAACAGATTGTTTTTTTTACATCTGGTTTAAATGGTCAGAACAAATACTATATTAAATACCAATTATTGGAAATATCGGTACATTTTATATAGTATAAATGCATCATGTACTTCATATAGTATGGCTCGTTGAAGGCGAAGCGAGTCACATCAGCTGATACTAGCAGATGACAAAACAACAGATTTTTTTTCATCCGGTTTGAACAAATTAATACTATATTGAATACAAATTATTGGAAATATCGGTACATTTTATATAGTATAAATGCATCATGTACTTCATATAGTAGAGTACTGTGTAAGCGAAGCGAACCACATCAGCTGAATTTAGCAGACGCAAACCAACAGTTTTTTCCACGCGCTGCTGATTAAACTAGTAAACAATAGTAAAACTGACCTCAAGGTCAACTCGTGGCTGATATCGCGCGTATCGCTGCAGAGGGTCCACGTGGTGCTGATTGCAATTGTAAACAATAGTAAAACTGACCTCAAAGGTCAACTCGTGGCTGATATCGCGCGATAACAAATAAACGGATGACCTTTGACCCTGTTTTAAACACCCATGATATACTACTCTTACATACAATATTAATAATAAATCTTTATTTGTGTTTGACAACAATTTGTTGTATACAAAACGTCATATTGTGCTATAAATAAATCTAGATAAATATAATTATAAAACTTGAAAACACACCACTCATTCTCTTATTCACACATACATTTCCAATATTCATTCACACCTTCATTCATACTCTGGCAATTTCCATCCCAACTTCGAGCCGAGATTAGCTCTCCTAGTTGTATTGGAGGAACTCCCCCACCGAGTAGAAGGCCTTTTTTGAGTCAAGAAACTCTTCAGTCTGACTTTTAGTGCCTGGGGCACTGGATCGTTTTTCATTGAATCAGGTAGGCTGTTGATAAACCTAGCACCCGCCTGCGACGGTAAGCGCTCGTATATCATTGTTCTGTGCCATCCAATTCTGTAACTGTCCCTGCCTCTGGTTCCGTACGTATGTATGTCACTACCTCGCATAAGGTGACACTTGGTCATACAGAGGAGTTTCAAGGATGTAGAGACAGGGCAGTGTTAGTAATCTCAGCTCAATAAAGGCTGGTTTACACGACTCTCTAGAATTCAGTTTTGATATATTATGTACTGCTTTTTTTGCAATCTGAAAATTCGGAGGAATTGGGTGCTTGAGCATCCACCCCATACTGGGATTCCATAGGTAAGGTGGGAATGAATTATACCAAAGTAGGCCATGAGAAGAACTTGAGTTGGACAAAACGTTGACAGTTTCCTCAGTGCGTAAACGCCTGATGAAACTTTGGCACAGACATGGTCCATATGACTAGTCCAGGTCAAAATTCGATCAATGTATATCCCAAGGAACTTTGCTGACTCAACCTCCTGTAAGACTGTAAAACTTAGTAAATAGTCCAATACTACTGGACTATTTACTAAGGCCTTGGGTCTCAAGCAGAATTGCAAATAATTTGTTTTTGAACTATTGGTATTTAAATTTATTTTTCTAAAAAGGTTGGACGCAACTGCTAAAATCAAGAAATGATTGAATTTCCAAGAGTTCAGTTTATACTGATTTGTAAATAGTCGTATCATCGGCGTACTGGACTAAATGTCCATATTGTAAAACCGAGCCAACGTCATCAACGCAAATAAAAAACAATAGTGGACTGAGTATAGATCCATGTGGTACCCCATACTTCAGCTTTAAATTTGAAGATTATTGAACTGAGATGCTCACATATTGTGTTCTGTTGTTGAGATACAAGTCAAGCAGTAAACCTAGAACGTTAAAACCTCTATAAACTGCTGACCACCCCTTCTTATCAGCTCGAATGGCGTAATTGGTCTTGACTAGACCTACCAATTTAAGAAACTCCTGACTCTATCCACTTACTTTTTCCAAGTGTTATTATTTGACTGTTACTACTAATTTGTTTTTTGTCAATTTAAATAATTATATTTGTGTTCGTCCTTTTAACTATTTATATATTTGTTGTTTGTTTATTTATTTGTTTGTATTCCGTTTATTTATTTGTTGTCTATTTATTTATTCGTTGTCTATTTGTTTATTTGTTGTCTATTTATTTATTTGTTGTATATTTATTAATTATTTACTACTTATTAAACTATTTATTATATATTTATACGATTCCCGATACAGTGAAGACCAGCAATACCATCGAAATGTCTTTTGTATTAGAAGTATCAAAGACTGGTAAAGACACTATCATGTTCAATAACTACAGATATCGGGAAGCATATCCAAGTCAAACCCAGAGCAGACTACCATATACTCTTCGGTGGACACAAATAGGGGACCTCATCCAGTGACGATGTGGTCATAGACTCAAACACCACCACCGAGGCGGCATCGTCCTGCCACAACCTCCATACCTGCACTCACAACCACACCCACTGATGCACCGGTCTCCAACCCTGCAGCTGATGATAATGCGTCTAACATCAATAATGGAACTGTAACACCCCCTCCATCATCACTAGAATCAGGCACGAAACGATCAGCTACATCTACCCTTCCATCTCCTACTACATATGCATCAACGATTTATACTGAGATGCAGGCCGAGAACATCAGACTCAGGGACCAGCTCTTGGAGACTAAGAGCCGGCTAATGTGTGTCCTCGACCACACGGTTGAATCAGATACTAGACTGCTTAAGTATACTGACCAAATATTTATTAGTAACAAATTGGAATCTGATTCATCGAAGCAGGTATCTTAATAAGAAACTATTTACCAAAAAGTACCTGGAAAAAGGAATACGCCATTGTAAGTTTAGATTCAATAGTTGGCAAAAATACACACTGAGTATGTTATAAAAAGGCCGATGATATTATACATTATATTAATATTTTTGGAAATTTAAGACCACCACCGGAGCTATTGAAGTATTTTGAGTATACTACAATTACTCACGTCATCAGACGTTTAATTCAAACAATTGTGGGTAAGGTTTTTAATCAGTCAACATTAGTTTTCATCAATCTGTTAAGGAGTAAGCATTCTATTATGTCTTAATGGAAGGTGTTCTGTGTTTGACTACAACATATTTCCAGCACTAGATTTGTCTAGAGGATTATGGGAAATTAGATTGGTAGACTTTAATACCTATAACGTTATACCATATATAACAATTTATTTTACTATGGTGACAAAGTTGTAGATATTTCCAATAGTTCTTATGAAATTTACGACATTGCAAATCTTATAGAAGAAACGATTAATGAACCAGACAAATTAAAGATTAGAGGAAACAATAATAATTTCAAGTGTAGATCTATGGTGAGAAGGTTATTGATTTTACAAAACCTGCTAGTATAGGATCCTTGTTTGGCTATTCACCCAAGGTTCTTGAACCCAATAAATTGTACGTATCAGACCAACCTGTTGACATTATTGAAGTGAACGTCATACGAGTCGAATGTAACTTAGAAAAAGGTTCTTATCGAAACTTTGTTAGAGTACACGTAGTTCACGAGTTTTACCCGAGGTTTTAAAACACCGATTGTAAAACACCACGTAACGTTATTTATTTACCAGTGAATGTAAAGAGACTTGAAAATATAACATTAAGACTTTGCGATCAAGATAATCAGTTCATATACTTGAGGGACGAAACTGTCAGTATTATACTTAACATGAAACAAAAACACAGTAGGGCACAGTTTGATGAAAGTGTGACAGACTACGAGTACCGTACTAGCGCCCCTTTTACATGTACAACGTCTAATACAAATGATGAGGTACGTATTTCCATTAAACAACAAGATGGCTTTACATACCCCTGTGAAAGTTACTTACATGTGACAGGCAAGATAACAAAATCAGATGTAACTTTAATACTCGTCTACAATGTTACAGAATTTCTTATCAATAAGATTAGATACGAAATTGGGGATGTAATTATTGATCGGAAAAAATGTTGGTATAATATCCACTTTATTATGACTTACACCAAATGATGAAACAAGGCTAGTAAATAATTCGTGGTTTGGCAAGAGGTCGGTTAAGGCAACTAAGGACATCTCTTTTAGTGTTCCCTTAAAATGTCTTATGGGTTTATTTAAAGACTACACACGAATCATTGTCAACCAGAAACAAGATCTGATTTTGCTCTTGTCTTCAACCACTAAAAGCGCCTTGTACACAGAAAATGCTACTTTTGCAACTACTGATTTTCACCTTACAGTCGATAAGATTTACTAGCGGGTAGCCCTACCTTACATCAAGGTTTTTGATGAAATGAAAGTACCTTTATAAAAGGTAATGGAATAGGACATTGTGTTGAAAATGCTGTTCAGGTCTTGGGAGCTATACGAATTTCCCTAACTTCCATTAAGTACCCAGTCAGTCTTGGACAATTAAAACGTCTTCGGAATTGGAAAAACCTCGTTAAGTCATACTCGCTTTCCAAACTCCAAGGAAAGTGATTGGGCAAAAGATGCTAGTTTTTTTTATAGATGCTCACTTACAGAAGTAAATCTCGTTCTAAACTTACAGTAGGCCCTACTATCGTTATGATGATTTGCGTGGTGATAAAATGTACGCAAGGTTTCAGTCATCTTACTATGGTGACACCTCACCCCATTATGAATCGCACAGATTTCTCGACACCTGTCCTGATTTTGTTATCGACTGTTCCGAACAGTCTGATAATATAAAGTCTGGTCCTGTAGATGTCCTTCAGGAGTTTGAGTCTTTTGCTTTTCCAAAGGGAACCACTACCTACTGCTTGATTATTAATGATGCTCTGATCGAATACAGCCCACTTAAGGGTACACTCAACAGAGTGCCCTAGTGTTGCATCTCCTATAAAGGATGAGGGAGACAAAGGTAGTTGGACATTTGCCATCATTACGTGAAAAATAACAATCACGACGTTTCGATTTGGTAAAACCCAAACCTTTTTCAAGTGCTAAAAACTAAATAACATCTACGCAAACATGTTATAAAACTACGTTCTTAAACTAACAAACTTATCTACTTTAATAATTATCTACATTTTAACCTAGATCCTAGAATGGAGTACAACAAAATGAACTTCTACTAAATATAAAAAATATTAACAGGGTTAAATTAATATAGCCAAGTAGGCGCTGTCAAGGTCACGATATCAACGAAAAATGTAAAACACAATAAAATTAATATTCAAATCAGACTGAAATAAGATTACATTAACTGATCATAAATATATAGTACCTGAAAAACACAATTAATTTAAAATAACATTCAACACGCACAAAAAATTATATATACATATATATATATATACGAGGCGTGTTTTTAAAGTAAGTACCGTTTTTAAATTACGCCGCCGCAGCGCTGCGGTCACCGTTTAGCGCATGCGCGCCGTGTAGCCACATCTGTTGGGAAGCCACAGACGCCATTACGGAACCATCCGATCGAGTTTACATCTGTTTGCGAGATTTTAATATGACTCCACCTATTGAGAATCCCGCCGACTGCGAAGTGCATGCTGTAATACGGTTTCTCTGTGCTCAAGGCTTCAAAGCAGTTGACATTCATCACCAAATCAGTGAAGTGTATGGTGAAAACATTATGAGTGATGGAATGATTTGGAAATGGGTTAGGGCCTTTAAAGATGGCCGCACAAACATTCATGATGAGAAACGAAGTAGGCGACTGAAGAAAAGGTGACTGAAGGTCGCCCACTTCGTTTCTACATCTACACAAATATGTTATAAAACTACGTTCTTAAACTAATAAACTTATCTACTTTAATAATTATCTACATTTTAACCTAGATCCTAGAATGGAGTACAACAAAATAAACTTCTACTAAATATAAAAAATATTAACAGGGTTAAATTAATATAGCCAAGTAGGCGCTGTCAAGGTCACGATATCAACAAAAAATGTAAAACACAATAAAATTAATATTCAAATCAGACTGAAATAAGATTACATTAACTAATCATAAATATATGGTACCTGAAAAACACAATTAATTTAAAATAACATTCAACACGCACAAAAAATTATATATATATATATATATATATATATATATATATATATATATATGGCTCGGAAGGACTGAGGCTACTATTAAAATTACATTTTAACCTGAAAAGACAACAATTATTAGGAATAAAACAATACCATAATCAAATATTACAAAAATGATGAAGTCTTACGACCCGCAGTGACGATGGCGTCTAGACGTCCCAGGTACGAAGTGAGGATGATGCAATCCAAATGCAGTGTCTACGAAGTTCCCTCCAAGGTGATAAAACACGGGGACTAGACAAACATACACACTACACTTCACAACAACCATACACAGACTGACGAGGTCAGGGACGTACGCTCCGAGATCGCCAAAAATGCGGTGACTCAGGTACGGGGACGGAGACTCATGGGGTGTTTAATTGTTATAGGTGCAGGTGGTGTAGGATTCTGGTTAGATGATGTCATGAGTGTATTGAACTTTTTATCAAGTGTGTTTTTAAGTAAAAGAACCCACATGGGTCTAACTTCTATGCTACTTTGACTGATTACTTGTTCATTATTTAGTTTCATAAAGGCACCTTCGATGAATTTACGTTTAAAAAAATGTGGTTCCCTATGAAGTATTTTAGTGTTATCCCAGTTAAATCTGTGCTCATTGTTCCAGGCATGTTCAGCTAATTTAGAATGTGTAGTGTTTCCTTTTTTAATGTTATTTTTGTGTTCTTTTAGCCTAACTTCCAGTGGTCTCTTTGTTTCCCCTATGTATTTTTCATTGAATTCACAAGTAATGCAATAAACTAAGTTTTTGGAGGATTGCTCCTCATTCTTTGGTTTAGTTTTAGTTAAAGACTGTCTTAATGTGTTTTGTGTGTTGAATGATGTTCTGATTTTGTATTTCCTAGCTATGCGTCTGATTTTTTCTGAAAGGTTAGGCGTATATGGAATGGACATGAATGTTTTCGGCTTTTCTGTGTCAGTGGGTGTTTGTTTGCGTTTTCTTATTTGTTTGCATTTGTTTATGAGAGACTGAGGGTAGCCATTGTTTATTAGATTTTTGGAAACATTGTTTAGTTCATTGTCTAGTTTAGTTTTGTCTGAGCATATGGCCTCCTATAAAAGAGGCTGACCAAACGCTAAGTATTAGTTCCTGCTTGGATAAAAATGCTCCTACTCAACAGTATCTGTATAATATTTGTGTTACCTTGAGGTAGTAAAGATGAGATGAGATGATGGAGGACCACTTCTCCTGTACAGTGACCGAAGAAGAGCGAGAAGTCGACAAACTCCACAAACGCGAACGCCGTCCGAGCAATCACTTACACAGTGGAGACCGACCGTGAACGAGAGACGACACACGACAAGTGTCCAACCATTACGAAGAATGAACTTTGTACTGAGGCACTGGCTGCTGTGTGTTCTTTTAACTTAGCTTGAAAGGTAGTAGTATAGTAGTATCGATTCTGCGCCGTCCCAATGGTGAGATTTCGTCCCGATGGTGAGTCGGCTAGGTCAGTTTTCTTTAATGAGGTTCTAATGACCTTAACGAGTTTTTAATGACCTTAATGAGATTTTAATGGGGTTTTAATCGATCTTAATGGGTTTTAATGGGTTTTTAATTGATCTTAATGGGGTTTAACCTAAAACAAGATGATGTCTGTAACTATAATTAGCTTACCTTACAGTTCCTCCGGAGGACTCGGTTTTATCCACAACCGTATTTCCACCAGCCGATTCAGGTTCATACGTACAAAACGCATCACCTCAGGAGCAAATTGCCCACCGCAGCAAGAGCAAAAACTCATTACATATCCATCAGATAGGTAAAACGTTACTGACACCCTTCTACCCTCCCGAAGATAACGATTCAGCCGTAGTCTTAAGCGACCGATTTCGCCAGGTCTAAAACTATATATAATTAACTCGCATGAAGGAAACATTGTCAACTGAGGATAAATAAACGGAAAGGTGAAAGGTAAACTTTAAGTGGGTTAACAAGGAAAGTAAAGGGGCATTGCGGAAAGCTGTGAACGTACACAATCGCTACACTCTCCACCCCCGCAGTTGAACGGTAGCGTGTCACGGTTAATGGATTTCTCGAGTACTACAAATTAACGGCAGAACTAGAACTGTCAAGGACATACTAGTGTCCGCTAATGACGCATTCATGTACCTTAGGGAGCAAGTGAATTGAGCATTACATCTCGATTACCATTACATTTAAATGATAGGTAAGTACACTCTTAGATCGAAATAAATGTAGCTCTATAAAATAAAATAGTTATGACAAATATATAATCAATTCAATCCCACGATATTAAAAAATTCTAATTTAGTAGTTTTGTTTGTCAGTCGACGTGCGTCAATTCTGACTCCGAGACAGTCATCCATCAAACGCCGATCGGTATTTAATCACCTTGTTTTTTCGAAACGTCAGCCTTGAGAAACACTTAACGATAGTAGAAAAACTCTAATTAATATTTCTTTGTTCCCTGGTAACATCGAAAAGAACTTATCGGTATTTAATTGCGTTGTTGTGTCGGCCTTGAGACAGCTCAGTCACCTGCTTCGAGTGTTACACCACATTATGCAACATTTCATCAGCCGTCTAGATACATAAACCGGAGCTATCGAGCGGAGAGCCAGTTTACTACGAGATTCCATCGAGTGAACATCACCAAGAAGCTCTCTCTCTCTTTGCCAGCCTTCGCTACAGCAATACTACGTAAGTACATAACCTCACTTTTAGAAAATAACCTCACTTTTAGAACATAACCTCACTTTTAGAACATAACCTCACTTTTAGAACATAACCTCACTTTTAAAAAGAAAACATAACCTCAATTTAAATAATTATAGTATAACTTTTAGTGAAGTTATTGTAGGGTAGTCAGGACGTTCCCAGAGAATCGTTAACGTTCACCAGGATATTATTAAACATCTTCCCCAGAGAATATTACATTTGAAACATAGCCGAACTCTTAACAATACCGGAACAGGTTACTACAACACGTTTTCTCTTTTAATTCAGATCGAGATGAATTCCAAGCAGACCGAGTGTCCCAGATGTGCCAAGGTCGTCGCCAAGGCCCATCTAGCCCTACACCTCAAGACATGTGGAGTAGCAAAACCTCCCACCCGGGAGCCCCAACGTCCGTGCCCGGCTTGCCGTTCTCTCATCACCCTCTCCAACCGCAGCCACCACCTCAAGGCGTGCAGCCCCGCTCACCTGAAGAGGAAGGCCGAGGAACCTCTACCATCTACCTCGAAGGTATCCCGCGTGGATGATGAGTCATCCACCGAGCCTCAACCATCGACCAGCGCCTCGATCATCGATACTGTACGCTCCTCTATCGTATCGGCGTACAATACGGTCAAGGAGACCGTCAGCGGTCTTCTCAGACCAAAAGAGCTCGAGATCGTGGAACTCGAGAAGGCCTTCAAGGGGAGAATGAAAACTTACTCCATCGAGAACCGACCCAACATCAAGGACCCAGCCAGATTTTTACACCTATCCCGAGAATTGCTACGCGGGAAGATCGAGGAACACGCGAGGAGGAACAACATCAAGACGAGCCTCGTACTCCTTATCGAGTATAAAAAACCAATCGGCGAAGAAAAAGAAAAGAAGATTATGAACTTTAAAACTAAAAATGTGATCGTGCTGCCTACCACCAACATTGAAGAATATCTGGAGAACGCGGAGGGCAACCTGCTAGCCGAGATGGATGAATTTTATGCTAAAGGCTCGGGATGGACTGTGAACAAAATTATCAGCCTCGAGTTGAGAGTCAATAGATACGACCCGATTCAGGCTTCCACCTACATGGACTTACCCAAAAAGATCGCCGATAAGAAAGCGGTGTTGAACATACAAAATACGGATCGGAAATGCTTCCTCTGGTCTGTTCTGGCCGCTCTTCATCCAGTCCATCGGGAGGAGCATCCCCACAGAATCCAACACTACCTACCCTATGAGCATGAGCTGGAACAATATCTTCAAGGAATCGAGTTCCCCGTCACCCTCGACCAAATTCAGCTATTCGAGAAGAGGAGCGGCTTCTCCATCAACGTCTACGCTTACGATGACAAGTGTATCGTTTATCCGCTGCTGGTAACAGATGAGGAGAGGCGCACCCATATCGACCTCCTATACGTCAAAGATGGAGACGACACCCACTACTGCCTCATCAGGGACCTTAGTCGGCTGGTACGTGCGCAAATCACCAAACATGAACACAAGACCTGGATTTGCCGACGCTGCCTACTACATTTTGGAACCGAGATACTACTAAACCGACACAAAGAGGACTGCGATGAACACGAAGCAGTAAAGATCATCATGCCGGTGAAGGGGAGCACCATCAAGTTCGAGGAGGGGCAGAAGAAAATGCGAGTCCCGTTCGCAATGTACGCGGACTTTGAGTGCATGTTGGCCCCCATCGAGGAGAATGAGGATCGGCCGATCGGGCCAAGAAGATGTTATACACAAAAATATCAGAAGCACGAAGCCATTAGCTTCTGCTATTATATTGTGTATGTTGATGGAGACTACTCCCGCCCCGTCAGCTACTTTAGAGTGGACGCCGCTCAAGTCTTCGTAGAACACGTACTTGACGAGTCGAGGAACATCCACCAACTCTACTCGAGCGCTGCAGCTATCCCGATGCACTTAACTGCGGACAACGAGCAGGAATTTGTCACGGCTACCACCTGCCACATCTGTCAAAAACCTTTCACCAACCCGGCCGACTACAAGGTTCGGATCACGATCACCTCACCGGAAAGTTTAGAGGAACTGCACACAACCTCTGCAACCTCAAGTTTCGGAAACCAAATGTTATACCCATCTTTATTCACAACTTGAGCGGATACGACACTCACCTCTTTATCAAAATGTTTGGGCTAAACAATGAGGTCATTAGCGTCGTACCCAACAACGAAGAGCGGTATATCTCTTATACCATCGAGATCGAGGGTGGGGTGAAACTACGATTCCTCGACTCGTGCCGGTTCATGACATCGAGTCTCGATAAACTGGCAAAGAATCTCACCCCCGGACAATTCAAACACTCTTCCCTCTACTACTCTGGAGATCAGTTGGAGTTATTGACCAAGAAGGGGATCTACCCCTATGACTTTATGGACTCCCTCGAAAAATTCGAGTTGACATCGCTACCTGCAAAAGACGACTTCTACAACAAGCTTAATATGTCTGGAATCTCCGATCAAGACTACGAACATGCGCAGAAGGTGTGGAACGCCTTCAACATCCAGAACATGCAAGAGTACACATTGCTCTACAACAAGACTGACGTTCTGCTCTTGGCCGACATCGTGGAGAACTTCCGAGACGTATGTCTCCAAACGTATCAACTAGACCCATCTTGGTACTTCACCGCACCTGGACTCGCCTGGAGCGCTATGCTCAAGGTTACGAATATCGAGCTGGAGCTCTTGTCCGACTACAACATGATCTTGATGGTTGGAAGAGGAATTCGTGGAGGCGTCTCTCAGGTGTTATGCCGATACGCCAAGGCTAACAACCCATACACCGAGGACTACGACGAAGAAAAACCTACCAGCTACCTCACCTATCTTGACGCCAACAACCTGTACGGATGGGCAATGAGCCAGCATATGCCGTATGCAAACTTCAAGTGGACAGAGCCTCTGGAATTTGAGTGGGAAGGCAACGAGTTAGGCTACGTGAACATCATGGATATACCGGATGATGCAGAGATCGGATACATCTTGGAAGTGGATTTAGAATACCCCAAGGAGCTACACGACTACCATAGCGATCTCCCCCTCGCCCCAGAGCAGCGCATACCACCTGGGTCCAAGGACGCTAAGCTGCTACTGACTCTCTTCGACAAGGAAAAATTCGTCATCCATTACCGCAACTTGAAACAGTACCTGTCTCTCGGAATGAAGCTGACGAAAGTTCATCGAGCCGTCTGTTTTAACCAAAGTAGATGGTTGAAAAAATACATAGACTTGAATACCGACATGAGAACCAAGGCCACCAACGACTTTGAAAAAGACTTTTTCAAGCTCATGAATAACTCTGTATTCGGTAAAACAATGGAGAACATCCGAAACCGAGTCGACATTCACCTAGCAACGAAGGAACGACAAGTACAAAAGTGGCTGGCCAAGCCGAATTTTAAACATCGTACCATCTTCACCGAGCAGCTAGCAGCAGTTCATATGGCCAAAACGAAACTGCTGTTCAACAAAGCCATCTACGTGGGAATGAGCATCTTGGACGTCTCAAAAACCCTCATGTTCGACTTCCACTACAACGTGATCAAGAGGAAATATGGGGATAAAGCACAACTCCAGTATACGGACACCGACTCTTTCACATATCTCATCGAGACGGAGCACTTTTACACGGACATGAAACAAATCATAGATTTCTTCGATACGAGTGATTACCCCCAACCGAATCGATACAACATCCCGAGCGTAAACAAAAAGGTGATTGGCAAGTTCAAAGATGAACTGAATGGTCGAGTGATGTACGAGCATGTGGGGCTCCGCTCGAAGATGTACGCCAGCCGCTCTGAAAAGAAAAACAAAGACGATGATGGGGAGATAAAAAAATCTAAAGGAGTGAAATCGTGTGTTATCAAGAAGGATATCTCCTTTCAAGATTATAAGACCTGCATGGAAGAGTTCGCCAAGAAGTACAGCACACTGGACATCACTCTCGGAAAGAAGCCCCAAGACTACGGGTGTAAGGACTACAGGACCATGAACATGATACGGAGCTTTAAACACGATCTATATACCGTAGAGCTCAATAAGATCTCCCTCTCAGCTGAAGACGATAAGAGATTTATCCTGGAAGAAGGCATCAAAACTCTACCTTGGGGGCATTATTCCATTGACGAGGAGGCAATGCTAGACCAAGCAGTCTTGGACGCGCTGATGGCAGAGTAAATCCCTAACACCGTGGGAGCACAGGTGTGCAGGAGGTAGCGAGCAGAGGAAGAAGGTCGGGTACCACTTTCCACAGCGGGGAGGGGCTGTGGAATCCCAAAATTCCCCTAGTAACTACATTATCTCCACCAATCATATGTAACTCTAATAAATAAAGTAAACCAATGTAAACAAGCGTCAGTCGTTCATTAGCATGAGTATAAGAGAGATCATTGCGAGGGAGCTTCACGCTCCAGCTAGGAGGTGGTTTCCAACTCGGCAGGTTGAAGTCAAGGGGATTGATGACCTGTATCAAGCCGACTTGGTCGAAATGATACCCTACTCGAGATTCAACGGAGGATACAAGTATATTCTTACCATGATCAATTGTTTTACCAAGTACGCACACGCTATCCCTCTGAAAGACAAGTCAGGGGTGGAGATAGTTAAAGCTATAACACCTATAGAAGAGAAGAACCCTATGAGACATTTGCAGACTGACATGGGTAAAGAGTTTTATAACGCTGGATTCACCAAGTTGATGAAGAAGCACGGTATTAACCACTACTCTGTCTTTAGTGAGAAGAAGGGAGCTATAGTGGAGAGGTTCAATAGGAGTCTCAAGTCTCTTATGTGGAGAAAGTTTACCGAGGTGGGTAAATATCAGTGGGTGAAGATGCTCCCTAGTTTACTCGAGGAATACAATACGAGGAGACATAGAACTATAGGTATGACGCCGGTGGAAGCGATCCGCAAGAAAAACGAGGATCTGGTTAAGCGAAATATTGATAAAAATAGACAAACGTATACGAATGCGGATAGAAAGGTACAATTCAAAGTGGGGGACAAAGTGAGAATCAGCAAGTATAAAAAAGTGTTTGACAAGGGTTACCTACCCAACTGGACAAACGAGATATTCACCGTGAAAGAAGTGCTTGCGACCGTACCCACTACCTATCACCTGAAAGACTACCGCGGTAACGTGCTAGAAGGTAGTTTCTATGGGAAAGAACTGCTCAAGACTAAACATGGAGACGTGTACCTGGTGGAGAAGGTGCTGAAGAGGAAAGGGGACAAAGTGCTGGTAAAGTGGCTCGGGTTTGACGGATCGCATAGTTCCTGGATAAATAACAACGAACTCGTGTAAAATGCTCAGTCGAGGGTGAGCAACCAAGATGAAAACATTCAAAGCTAAAGTGAAGTTATCAATTGAAAATTTCGACAAATACTGTGGGGAGGGGATGAGACAGAAGAGCAGGAAACACAGTGATTTGCTGCCAAACCATGTTCGATGTATCATGTGTGGACCTTCAAATTCCGGCAAGACTAATGTAATGTTAAACTTGCTGTTTAATGCGAATGGACTAAAGTTTGAAAATGTCTACGTGTTTTCAAAATCACTTCATCAGCCAAAGTATAAGTTGCTAGAGAAGGTACTACTGACTATACCCGGTATAGGATATTTCCCTTTCACAGACAACGGTGAGGTGATTCATCCAAACGAGGTGATGGAACACTCTGTCATGGTGTTTGATGGTGTCGCATGTGAAAAGCAAGACAACATCAGAAACTACTTTACAATGGGACGACACCAGAATGTTGATACTTTTTACCTGTGTCAAACATACAGTAGAATACCCAAACAGCTGATTAGAGACAATGCAAACTTTATTATTGTGTTTAAGCAAGATGACAGAAATCTAAGGCACATATACGATGATCATATAAATACGGACATGTCTTATGGGAGATTCAAAGAGTTGTGTGCCACCGCATGGAACAGTGGTAAGAACAAATTCGTTGTAGTGGACAAAGAACGTAACATCAACGATGGTAGATACCGCGTCGGACTCGACGAGTTTGTCAAAGTTTTACAACATGATGCTGAAGGTTAGTTTTAGTCAGCCTCTTGTGACAAGAGAGTACCACCTACCGATGAATGAGGATCGTAAATCATTGATTGTGCAAAAAATGACGTTAGACAGGCTACGTTTTAAAAGGCGAATAGATACGTTGG
>JAQJVL010007233.1:0-24912 GCA_035578905.1 Stictocephala bisonia | reverse complement strand
TTGTAGTTTTTTAATGGTAGACTGCCTGAGGGACGTGCCCCTGGAAGAGCTGATGCGTGATGATGTCCCAGCCCCTGCCTACCTCAGTGCCTTCGGGCCTAGCGTGGATGGCGTGGTCATCAAAAGTGACTTCAGGGACGACCTCCTTACCCATTTCCTGCCGGACATGCAGGGCAGTATCAATGTGAACGTGAAGCGCAGCGGGGAGGCCGCTGGATCCAACCAGTACGATGTCATGTTTGGTGTTGTTACCAGCGAGGCACTGTGGCGCTTCTCGTCTTCTGACATACAAGGTGATCAAATATATTGTTGCATTGAATTACATTTATGCATTTAATCTTAAACCACCAAGTTATAAATTCCAACTTTTTATGTTTCAATAAATATTCCATAACTACAACTATTTAGATGAGTTTTTAACTGCAATCCTAACTAGATCTCTATAATTAAATAAATCTTAAATATTAAAAACAAATTTTTGTTTGTAACTACAGATGTCAAATATTGATTTATAAGTTTAGATCCCAAAATAAATTCAAATAAATTTATATTGAGTTCGTATTCAAATGAGCATCCTTTATATGGTCTTACATTCAAAACCTAACTCAGCAAGTGGTAATGTATTTGTGGCATGGAATAAACCCATCTACTACTCATTTAAACCTATCTTTTTCACATATTTTTTTTAAAAAAGGTAATTTTTATTTTCTGATTAAATAACTTTAATTTAAAGTTACATTTGACGTTTTAAATAAAAATGAATAATTTTAAGGAAATCATTTTAAACCTTTAGCTTTATTATTTGTTAAACATTTTGATTAAATCAAACATTTTAGTAATTAAATTTTTAAAGAATTAAATTGTGGTATTGGTATCACGTACGGTGGTATTATCTTATGAGAGTCGTAGTTACGTTGTTTATTCATTTACACAAATTTCCTTGGAGAGGGCCCAAAACATGAACATTATCGGACTATTAACCCACAGTTTATCGATTACCATTTTCATACTACTGTACTTACTGAAGCCGTTTCAGAAACCATAGTTGCAGTGTCATCCTATATGTATAATAGTAGTGTATGGATGTTAAACTCAGCTATGGTAGTAACCATAACTAACTTGAAACAAATATGTGATAGGCTATGTGTATCTGATTCTATTGTGAATTTTCTGACAATGGTCCAATAATATCACAGTTAGGGTCTAATCCCAAATTAAAAGCGTTTCTGATGGGAAGTCACACGGTAAATGTTATTTTTACTAGATATCTAACATTTATTTAAATATATCAAATTAAATTATGCATTACACGACATAACATGTGAATTGGCTAAGTAACAATCATGATTAAAAATTAAATTAAATTAAAAAACATACGATTCAAGAAGAGATAAATATAAAATAGGTAACAATCCTAGCCAATCTCATGGAATGCAAACTTAATTAGAGGGAGTTACCAGTCCGGAATTCCCGGATGCTGTAACAACACCGGCTAATCAAAAGCTCCTCAGTTAAACCGGAATTTAAACAGGTTAGTTTCATTTTAACTGTTATTGGTATACAGTTAAATAATATTATTCAATTGCAGATAATGTTATTTTGAAGAAAGCATGTCTATGATGAAATAGTGATTTGAAGTAACTAACAGATTTTATAGGTTTATATAGGCCTACCGATATTACTAATAGGGTTTTTTTAAAAAGATTTCTTTATGATATGTAAAAGAATTAAATGTAAGTAATCTAAGAATAAATATTTATGGACTTTTCAGCAAAAAATCTCTATCATAGACCTTTCTTGTAATTTGGATTAAAATACTAATCATTTGGTTTCAGCCCTCCCCAAGTAGACACTGTATATTCTGTATATGGGTTCAAAATGCCATAGTAAAATGAGATATGTGTATTAGTAAACACAAAAAATATTATTTATTTTTAAATACTCATTTCCATTTTACTTTGCTACTTTATAGTTTCGTCCATTACTATCCCAGGATTTATATCCGTGTACGAGTTTTTCTTTTTCCTTATTACAGGAAGTGATTTACTTTTTCAATATGAAGGATGAAATAATAAATTATTTATACGTCGATTGTTTATACAGAGTATTTATGTTTAGTTAGGTAAATGTTCCTTAAATAAGTTCACTGATGACATTTACTGAAAAACGTTGCCAGTCAATTCCTACCACTCAAAGTTAAATCCACTAAAAATTAAATGCACAACGTATTTAATTTTTACGTTTTGGATATAAACTATGTTGTTCATTATTAATTTGGTAAATCTCGTTATATTAACTATAGTTTCGTCCAATACTACTCTGATATCGGGAATGTAGGAACTCAATAACTCAATAACTCGTTTATTTAGCCAAGAGACAATTACATGCATTAGCCATGTCAATATAAACTTACATCTAAATATATAAATTATACAGTCGAATGAATCATAAAAAATTTTAATTAACATTAATTAAATTAAATACTTAAAGTGTAAAACGAAAGTTGTCTCTTAGACAGCAAACCCATCAGTGAAACATTCCCGGACACTGTAGTAACATTTCTCAATGAGGACGTTTTTGAGCTGTTTCTTAAACGCTGCAGGGTTCGCTTCCAGCTTAAGCTTTAAAGGAAGAAGATTATAAAGCTTTATGGCACTATACAAACATTGTTTTTCAAAAAAGGTTTTTGAATGAGCTGGAATTTTAATGGTGTAAATATTTCGAAGTAAGTATGAATGAGATATTTGACTGTTAAAAAGGTGTAAATTATTTTTAACAAAGGTCAGTGTTTCTAATATGTAAATTGAGGGAAAAGTTAAAATTCTTGATGAGCGGAATGCGTTTTTGCAAGACTCTCGGTAATCCAAACCATGAATCACTCGAACAGCCTTTTTTTGAAGACGAAGTACAAACAAAGTTCTTTTGCTCTCACATCCCCATATTGGCACTGCATACACCAAGTGAGGATAGAGTGAGCCATAGTAGGCAGTCATCATAACATCAATTCCTGCGATCTTTGAAAGCTGTCGTAATAAAAATACCTATATTTTAAAATTTTGTATTTAAGAAATTGAGTTTTGTTTATGTTAACGAATAGTTTTTGTCTATTAAACCTGTTCTGAAATATCTGAAAAAGCAAACAGTTTGAACGTTAAAACCATATCTATAACTTATGTGTATGCCTCTTTAAACATAAAACTCCTATTCACAGGAGGTTTCGACTTCGAGCGGAGAGACAAGATCCTGCGCACGTATGTACGGAACGCCTACGTGTACCACCTGTCAGAGATCTTCCTCACTGTAGTGAACGAGTACACAGACTGGGAGCGAACCGTAGTACACCCCATCAACACGAGGGATGCCACAGTAGGTGCACTCAGTGATGCTCAGTTTGTGGCCCCTGTAGTCCAAACAGGGGACCTACTGAGCTCTCCTCCCTCCAGTACGACCTCACCCCTCGATGGTCCACCCTCACACACCCCTGCACACAACACCAAGGCCTACTTCTACGTCTTCGACTACCAGACCAGAGACGGTGACTACCCACAGGTATTTTCAGAAATAGTCTAATACAAAGTAAAAGAACAATTTTGTAAAATATAAATAATTGTATATTAACCTACTTATGTCAAGATATATAGAGAAATACGAATTGTTAATGAAGGATGTAGTACAATACTTGGAAATATATTTTCATGAAAAATTCTACTAAAGTGGTACTGACCGACATGCCCACCCATATACGTAGCCAACCGTGCTACTGACCCACTTATATACTGTTGTTTAAAATTATTTATTATTAAAAGAACAGAGTCAACTCATGATCTATTTAAACATTTATTTTTTATTTTAAAATTAATTGATGACCTTTTTTTACGAAGCAGATGTCTTACAAACTACGCTTTAAGCCAATGAACAAGAAGTAAATTTGTTGTATATATTTTTTATTGTTAAATAGCCTAAACATTGTACGTAAATAAGAAGTAAATTTTTTTGATATATTTTCTATTGTTAAATAGCCTAAACATTGTTCGTAAACTACTTAAAATTATGATTTGTAAATTCGTTGGAGATTCCCAATGCTCCAAGCGTTTTAGAAACAAACACGACGTTTTTACAGATATTAAACTCATCCGTGTCCAGGTGTTACTTACTACCTTAGACAACATTTAAAAAAATTTTCCCCAATTAACCCATATCAACGTAAGATAATTTTTAAACAACTATATAGTTATAAGCTGATTTTTAGAAAATGACGTATTCTCATAAACATATCACACGTATAGGCCTACACAATTATGAGAAAGAAACATAACACAAGAATAAAATATGAAAACGTTATCAATCAACAATAGACAGAGAACATTATTAAATAGTAATAGTATTAAAATCATACAATAGTTATTTAAGGATTTTCTTTAATTGATACGGGTTAGTTTTGGGGGGAAATTTGTTATTAAATGTAGGCCAAAATTGTTAGTAACATCTGAAGACGACTGTGTTTTATACCTGTCGAAACGTATAACGTGAAGGTCAAAGAAACCCTTAAAGAAATCCCTAACAAATAACAATCCGTTACAATTGATTTGTATTAAATGTGAAATGACATAGATTTTTTTTTCATTTCGGAAAACGAACCAAGATGAGTATTAAAAAAAGATTAGTTTAAGAAAATTTGTCTAATGCTAGTTTTAATTTTTTTTTATTTAATAGTCATGCTTGTATATTATTAGACATAATATGTATAAATTATAATTTACCTATTAAACACTAAACAAATTTAGTTATTATCTAAATATCTTAAAGACCACCATATGTACTTTAAACGTTGTGTACGGTTAAATTATTTGTTATGATTTACTGGAAACAATTAATGCCGTTTTTATAATTAACGATACGAAATTGAAGTAATATAGATAGTGCTTACTAGTTTTATTTGCTTAAAAGATTTATTATATGGTTGAAATGAATTCGTAGAAAATGCTTTGAGACTCAACAGAAACGGGGCAAATCCCACAGCAATCCTTTCTCACTGCTTTTTTGCATAACCTTTAGGTACACGAGAATTACTCTCCATATTTCGTCTGAAGCAAATATTGCAATGTAGTTAGATTTATAAATATATTCTTCATGTTATGAAAGTTACCGTTAATTTTGGGTGAGAGTAATAATAAAATATATGTCATTCTAACGCTATTTAGCACAGACTACATTTAGGAATTTTTAGACTATTAAAAAAAAAAACAAAATAAAATGGACTTGTTTCAAAACTGATACTGCAATAAAGTCACCCATTTAATCCGTTACTGAGATATCTAACTTTTTTGTTGTTGCATTTCTGGTGGTATGTTAGTATTTTGTTTGATTATTTCAAGAACTAGCTTACATTTTTCTTTATTACTTTTTGAAGGCCCATTTAGACCAAAGATGTCAGAAATTTACGAAACTCTCTTCAACTTGGTGGAAAGTTGCCAGGCGTAGAATCCCAAGGACATTTGCTCGATAGTTGTATATCTTTTGTTAGATGGGGTCCTCACACTGGTCATGACATCGGCCAGTTAAACTTTCTAGTGTCCAAAACAGCCTAGAGACCAAACAAGCAACCCTTTCCAACATTATCGTATAATAGTATTTATTAATAATGATAGAGATATTAATTTAATTGTTATAACTAAATTGAAAACTGAAGTAATTTTATACTAATACAAATAAGCATGGAACAGAATCTTTGTACTCAGTTTTCTACGGTTGAATGCCTTAATCAGCTTCATGCTCATTAATAAGCTTCGTGAATACCTTACTTCACTTCTCATAATTCTCATTCAAATATCTAAATAAATAAATAAAAAAACTGCATTGCTTTTATCATATAAGTGGCAGACAGCATTTGCTTCGTTAAGGTGGTTGTCCACGTTTGCTTACCCTTCCCTCCGCGGTTCTCTCTTAAGTTATCACATGACATAAAAGCTCAACAGTAGATAGATTTGCCTTCGGTTTTCACTTTCGAAGGCAACCATGTTAAACGCCCATAAGGAACAAACGTTGTGCGCCGGCAGGTTGGCCGCCTGCCTTCAAAGTCGCATATCGAAGGCAGGCATGTTATTCTCCCATAAGGAAAAAACGTCGGCCGCCTTCATGAATATCCTCGTCTCAGTGCCAAGGCCCGCCAACGAAATTCACTGCAGTCCGGACCCTGACATTTGGTGCAATGTCAGTTGGCCCGTTAACCGGCCGCAGCGTGCAAGACCGGTTCCTAATGCCATTGGCAGTTCCCGGTGCCGACATCCTTATCGGCTATAAACATTAGCAACGAAACTGCGTGCACTCAACTTAATGTTTAGTTTGCTGTCCGCTCAAATGTTGAGCTTCAGCGCTTGCCACCTACAGGAGGTATGCGTTACCCTTGAGTATTGGGACCCCCCCCAGCTTGGATACAAGAGAAAGTACACCAGGTAATTACAGAAAAAAACATTTATTCACCTCAATAAAGCGGTTGGACCTCGGGCCAATTCAGCCCTCAGCCAAATAAATTTTAAGGTGTACAGAATTTCCTTGGAACCCCGTACACCTTATCTTATAGGCTTTGGGCACGTTTAACGCCCCCACCTCCCCCTCGTCCAAAGAGGAAAATCTCTTCGGCAAGAAGGCCATCTTCCTCCCTTCTTCCGTCTCTACTTCTACTACTATAGCCCGCCCATACCGGGTCTCCATGGACCGGGCCGCCAGGATGTAGTAGCCCTCCGGCCGAGTCAAAAGCTTCAAGTCCACTCGGGGAACGGAGGGAGATTGCACCAGCTGGTTCAATTTGTGGCTTAGACTCATTCTGTAACAGAAAGCACACACAATTAGTACCCGCAAAAAAAAATCTGCCTACAACTAAAAGTGCATCATGTCCACGTTTGGTTATGGTAAACGATTTTCTTAACCCGGTGCCAAATACTGTATGCATTTCCCCATCTAGAAGCCCATGTCGTGTAAGACGCAGTCAAAACCATCCTTCAAGAACACGGGGAAAAAATAAGATTGTATCAGTTAGTCGATCACGTACATCCCACCTAGCTGCCAACGATTGTCCGCCTAGCTACAATTAAAACTGTACACTTTTGGTTAAACGACTTAGGGAAATATTGTATGAATCCCCCTATATGGCCATAGAACAAAGACTTAAAACATATAAAACCATCCATCAAGGGCACGGGAGTAAAATCAAGAATGTAAATCTGTTAAGTACATAATAACACAGAGATACAAGCAAATCACTTAAAGTGTTGTTTGTTTATAGCTGCATAAATTCTCCGACCGTTGATTAACATCGAGGCAGAGGACGGAGGTCCCCGGACAGTCCTCCATTTTGCGATTGTCCCTCCCCACCCGACCACTCCCTCCACAACGTCTGTCAGCCCGCCCATTCAGTACCGGCCGGCGGGCAAGATGCCATGTCTTTCAACAGATAAAACTCACAAAAAAACCCAACTTGCTTCCTACACATTACCAAAACCATCCGCTATAAACAGTTTTTTTCACAACGGACTATCAAGACGCAGTTACAAACAACAATACTCAAGCCACAATTAGGTTATACTACTAAATCCAATATCAACACTGCCACGATTACCAGCAACAGAGCATACTATTTCTTGCTAAGCTGCTACTAAACTTAAAGCATAGAATATATCAAGAAAGCTAAACACTTATTTTAAATAGCATACCAATACTTAAGCTACAATCCTACTACATTTATTGTAACATACTAAGACGACATGGAGATTCGGTGTTTCAGCAGTAAAACAATTTAAAGTTTGAAACTGTACGACAAATAAAAAGGTAGTGCATACAAGTAAGCTATATTTTGTTAGAATTATTCCCTTGTAAAAAAAAAAACAAAAAACAAACGTGAACAATGTCACATTAGCTGGTCGCCACAAGCAACATCACAGATCCTTCCTGCTGCCGACATAAAGAAAACCGATCAAGCAACATCATATATAGCCTGTATCCTACTTGCCAAACTAACAAATCAATTTCAAATAATGCACACTCTTTCTCCACAGATCCCTGTTACGCTACCACAGGACCACAAAAACAAACAATAAAGCACATGCTACCAAACCGTGGCTAGTAAACAAACCACCCAATATATTTTAAGCTAGTTATAAGAATAAAAATAGCAAACATAGCAGTTAGTACAGCAACATTGCAAAACTAACAGACTATTTTAAACAACACACACACTCTTCTCACTACAGATCTACGTTAATTTAAGCTAATACTAATTAAAGCATAGAAACCAGCAAACATACCGCTTAATATAAACAAGCCTATTTTAAGCAACACACACTCTTATCACTACAGATCTATGTTAATTTAAGCTAATACTAATTAAAGCATAGAAACCAGCAAACATACCGCTTAATATAAACAAGCCTATTTTAAACAACACACACTCTTCTCACTACAGATCTATGTTAATTTAAGCTAATACTAATTAAACCATAGAAACCAGCAAACATACCGCTTAATATAAACAAGCCTATTTTAAGCAACACACACTCTTATCACTACAGATCTATGTTAATTTAAGCTAATACTAATTAAAGCATAGAAACCAGCAAACATACCGCTTAATATAAACAAGCCTATTTTAAACAACACACACTCTTCTCACTACAGATCTACGTTAATTTAAGCTAATACTAATTAAAGCATAGAAACCAGCAAACATACTGCTTAATATAAACAAGCCTATTTTAAGCAACACACACTCTTCTCACTACAGATCTACGTTAATTTAAGCTAATACTAATTAAAGCATAGAAACCAGCAAACATACCGCTTAATATAAACAAGCCTATTTTAAACAACACACACTCTTCTCACTACAGATCTATGTTAATTTAAGCTAATACTAATTAAAGCATAGAAACCAGCAAACATACCGCTTAGTATAAACAAGCCTATTTTAAGCAACACACACTTTTATCACTACAGATCTATGTTAATTTAAGCTAATACTAATTAAAGCATAGAAACTAGCAAACATACCGCTTAATATAAACAAGCCTATTTTAAGCAACACACACTCTTATCACTACAGATCTATGTTAATTTAAGCTAATACTAATTAAAGCATAGAAACCAGCAAACATACCGCTTAATATAAACAAGCCTATTTTAAGCAACACACACTCTTCTCACTAGAGATCTATGTTAATTTAAGCTACTACTAAACAAAACTTAAAACATAGAAACCAGCAAACATACTGCTTAATATAAGCTAGTTATAATTTATAGCTCAAACATAGATAGAACAGCTTTACAAAGTCGAGTGCCTGCCTAGGAGACGATAGTCACTGAAAATAACAATATTTCCTAAAGCAAATGCCAAAAGGGACCATCGCAGCAACAGGGGAAAAAAAACCTGCATAAGGATCTAAAACATCAGTCGGCTACCTAACAATGGCCACAGCAGGACAACAATAATTCTAAATCACAGCCTCCGGCGGCATGCTGGACCCGTACAACCTGTACAGGGAAAAATAGCAATAACAACACCTAAAGCTAACACTTACTTTCTGGCGAGAGTAGGTGAGAGACTTCCAGTGAGTAGAAGCAGACTGTGCTCACCACATGGGCTACTCCCGGTATATATACGATTCGCCAAGGATGTTCCGGGAAAGTACGCACTCTACAGAGTGAGCAACAATTTTACAAGTCCCAAGGTGGCCGACGCCCCTTCCAAATCATATAAAAGCGGGCCCAGGCAGCGATCAGAATCACAGTTCACCCAGCAACATGGCTTCTCCTCCTCAGTACTTGCTGTGTTCCCCTTGCCAGGAAGCCTTTTTCCTGACGGAAGAGGCCCGGGCTAGACACGGGCTATTGTGCGCTGCCATCCAGATGTTGTCGTCAGCTGCCCAGCTTAGACGACCGGCTGTCCATCATCTACAGCCAGACACCAGCCTACCAGCCACCAGTTCACCAGCCACCAGCTTACCATCCACCAGCTCACCAGCCAAACCAGCCACCTCAGCCACACGCCGGCACTTATCCGCTAAGAGGCCTTCTGAACGTGACAGAGCCAGTAAAAAAATAAAGGCATGCCCAAAAGCCTCAAAGACTGCAATAGCTGCAGCTGTGGCGGCTACCAGTCAACCTTCTCCACCTACACTGCCAGTCAAGGTGAAAAAGGCACTTTCTAGTGCCAAAGACTTTGTGATCGCCAACCCCAACGGATACTACAGGGATCTGGTCACGTTTTTGGAAGCGGCCACTCCAGTACTGACTACATTACTACAGGATGAGGCTTCAGCACCAGGGACGTCACTGAAATACTACCTACTTCTCGAAGCCCTGTACGACCATCCTGAAGACATACAGGACTTATTCAACTTCAAGACGACCACGAAGACGCTACACTCTACGGACAGCCTAGATAAGATGCTACAAGATGACACTGCCAAAATTCTGCAAGAGTCTTCCGAAGCAGAGATGAAGGGGAGCGGATGGAGTCTCGTAGCACCTACCACTTTGACCCTTCATGTAAGTTTACTTAGACATGTTAAATCTCCTGGGCACTTTATTCCATTACCAAAGAAACTTAGAACAAGAAAAGCCACTATTAACATACAAAACTCTGACCAAGCTTGCTTTAAGTACTGCCTATTGGCAAAATCACTTCCGCAGAACGTAGACTATGACCAAGTTAAACTCGATGAAAACTCCTTCACTAACGTACCGAACAATTACAACTTTGAGGGACTACAGTTTCCGTTACCTCCATCAAAAATTTCACTTTTTGAGCGGCGTAATCCCGGCAGTAGTATAAATGTGTTTGAAGTGGGCCCTGACTTTCAAATCGCTCCCTACAGAAGAGCCGATCAGGAACTGGCCGATCACACGGACCTTTTGTGGATCAAAAACGATCAAACCTCACATTACGTGCTAATTACAGATTTTTCCAAATTGGTCAAACCTCAAATCGTAAAGGGGAGCAACAGAATAGTAATCTGTAAACGATGCTTTTCACACAAGGAGACACGTAGATGTCAGCCTGAAACCTGGCTGGCAGAACACACCAGGTTCTGCGGTAAACATCAGCCTTGTAATGTGATGCTACCCAAAGAGGGGGACAACCAATTAAAATTTGTCGCTTACGAGACTGAAATTCCCGTACCAATCATAGTGACAGCTGATTTTGAGGCCACTTTGCGGCCCACCGCTAGCACTGACATGTCCTACCAAGTGCACGAGCCAAACAGCTTTTGCACACTTGTAAAGTCCACTCTGCCTGACTCACTGTTAAACGAGGTGGGCATATCGACTGAACCTCACTTGCAGCGTTCGCAAAACGCCGCCCAAGCTTTTCTATTGCACATGAAAGACTTGGCCCAGAGTGTGGAATCTTTATATTTACGTAACCTCCCCGTAGGACCTATGACTGAGGAACAGAACGTCACAGACTGAAATCCAACTGTGACCTTTGTGAGCGCTCGTTCAACGAGACCTCAGAACAGTATGGTGACAAAACACTAGACCACTGTCACATCACAGGCACCTACAGACATACATTGTGCAACCGATGTAACTTACGCTGTCAAGTTCCAAACTTTATACCCGTCTACTTCCACAACTTCAGCGGTTACGATCAAGCTTTTATCATTAGGAATCTGAACTGTTTAAAAGGATGTGAGGTAAATGTGCTACCATCGAACAGTGAAAAGTACATATCTGTATCTGTTCGAGTCGGTCGTATGTGGATACGATTCCTAGACTCGTACCGGTTAATGGCTGAAAGCCTAGCCAACTTGCAGCCGGATTGGCCAAAGTGGAACTTGTGGAAAGCTCCAAACTCGTGCCAGCCGACCAATTGCACTTTATCAAACACAAAGGGGTGTACCCATATGATTATGTTACATCACCCGCAGTGTTTGATGAACCTCAACTTCCAACCCGCGAAAAGTTTTATAACCAACTAAACGATGAGCACATAAGTGAGTCAGATTATGAAAAGGCGTTGGCAGTGTGGAACGGTCTGCAAATGACCACCTTTGGAGACTACCACGATTTCTATCTTAGACTTGACGTGTGTCTACTGATGGATACTCTGGTCTCTTTCCGCAACACCTGCCTACAGTCGTACAGAATTGACTGTTGCCACCATTACACCGCTCCAGGTCTGTCGTTCAGCGCCATGCTACGTATGACAAAAATGACGCTGGAACTGATAACTGACGCTGATCAGATGCTGATGAATCGGCTATCAGAGGAGGACTGGTGCAGTGTAATCTACGGTACGCTAAAGCTAACAATCTGTTGTTGTCGGATCAGCACGACTACAAAGAAGACGAACCGTCTAGCTACCTACTATATCTAGACTGTGTAAACCTGTATGGCAAGGCCATGACATCGTTTCTGCCATACGGAGACTTTAGGTGGGGGGACACAGCACCAGACTGGTCCTCATTGCCAACTGACTCTCCATACGGGTTTATATTAGACTGTGACGTAGAGGTACCTGCAACTCTACATGACAAGTTACAAGACCTACCTTTGTTGCCTGAGCTAGTGATACCCCCTGGTGGCAGCAGTAAAAAGTTGCTTGCCACACTGTACAACAAAAAGCGTTACGTGGCTCACTATACGGTGTTCCAACAGGCCGTACAACTTGGTCTGAAAGTGACTAAAGTACATCGGGCGCTACGCTTTTCACAATCCCCGTGGATGAAGAAATTCATCGACTACAATGCTGACAAAAGATCTGCAGCAACTAATGCGTTTGCTAAAGCTTTTTACAAGCTCATGAACAACGCCTGTTACGGAAAGACGATGGAGAATGTCCACAACAGAGTTGAAATTCGCATTGTCACCACGGACAAGCAGTTTCAAAAGCTTGTCCGCCAGACCCGTTTTGTTGAGCGGAAAATAATTTCCGACGATGTAGTAGCAGTTCAGATGAGATGGAACATTGTGAAAATGGACAAACCAATTTACGTTGGTATGACTGTTCTTGACGTGTCCAAAGTCCACATGTACCACTTTCATTATACGCTGATGCAAGAACATTTCAAAGCTCCTGCTAGCAAATTGGAGCTAGCGTATATGGACACGGACGGACTAATTTATTACATCACAACAGACCAAGATCTTTACACTGTACTTAAACAGCCCCCTTTGTCTCAACACTTGGACAGGTCTGGGTATCACGACACGCATCCTTTGAGAGATGATACCAACAAAGGGAAGCTCGGTACATTCAAAGACGAGTGTAAAGATCGAGTTATGTTTGAATTTGTGGGGCTAAGACCAAAAATGTACGCTTACCATTTTAGCTCTACAGATGAATCATAAAAGCGAAAAGCCAAAGGCATAAAAGGTAGCTATGTGGAGAAAAACATCCGTTTCCGCCACTACAAAAACACTTTGTTTTCCAAGGAAACCTGCGGTAAGGCCCACTTCAACGTGATCCGTAGCAAATCGGCACGTATAATTTCCACTACTGTAGTAAAAAAGTCTCTGTCAGCTGAAGATGACAAGAGACAAATTTTACAGTGTGGAATACGTACGTTACCCTACGGACACTACAAACTCGGTGAGGAGGACACCACTGTTGAGACTCATAATGATTAGAAACCCTGATACGTTGTACGAACTAGCCCTGAAAGGCACTTGTGATGCCTTTGACACCACTCAAGACGTACCACCAGAGTTTGACCAATTACCAACCTCCATACAACGCCACTTGAGACAACGACTTAAAAGAAAATGGATGCGGGAAACTGAACTGCCTGATGACCCGTATACATACGAGTACCACTACCATGAATTGACTTTACTGGACAAAGACGAGTTCATAATGATCACTAATCATCCACGTAACATGTATTCTGCATACTGGCCAAGACTGTCGTACGATGACTACGTGGCAGGTGAACGTAACAGTGCACACATTTACTTTAACTACTATGAATTTACAATTGGACAGAGCGAGACACCGCCGTTATTGTTGTGCCGTGACTGCTTCTTAGCAACCAGTTTACCCAGCGACGGCGGACACTGGACTACCGTTGACTGTCAGGCACACTGGAATGACTTGAACTGGACATTTCACTATGTAAACAGACACCTTGTAACAAGCAAGCCCAGGAGGTTGAACAAAACTCTACGGTCAAGCGACAGCTGGTGTGACAGATGTATCTTGACGCCACTGTTTGACATACACGACTATTACGGTTGCAGCACTCAGACTCACATGCATGATCTTGACGATACTGACGAAGACAATGACCATGGCAGTGAAACTGATGAGTTCGTAAGGACTCTATTATGGGACGCCTACGTACACTAACTGGTGACTCACTACGACAATTATTATTGTATCTCCTTTGTATAGCTTTAGTTAAACCATTTTTTTTATTTTTCGTACATATTATTGCATTCATATTTTTGTACCATTCATTGTTAGATTAAACCAATTTTTCTGAGCTACTATTGTATCTTTAACTTTGTTAAAATATTTGGTCGTCACTGAAAACCAGCAAATCAGTATTTTTTTTTAAAAAGGAATATTTAGTCATTATTGAAAATCTTTGACCACATGTATTTAATGTATTCTTAAACACATTCCCCATTTACATTCTCTATTAACCTCTAAACGTGTCCAATTATTCTCTGTAAATACGACTTTATTTCATCTCAAATGTTAAACTTAGATGTCACGTAAATATCAGTTTAATGTCAATCCATGGCATCTTTAACTATGTTAAATATATTTAGTCGTTACTGAAAATCAGAAAATAGCTATTTGTATTAAAAAAAAAAAAAATGAATATTCAATCATTATTGTAAATCTTTGACCACATGTATTTAATGTATTCTTAAACATATTCTCCATTTACATTCTCTATTAAACTCTAAACTTGTCCAATTAATCTCTGTAAATATGACTTTATTTCATCTCAAATGTTAAACTTAGATGTTACGTAAATATCAGTTTAATGTCAATCCATGGCATCTTTACCTATGTTAAATATATTTAGTCGTTACTGAAAATCAGAAAATAGCTATTTGTATTAAAAAAAGGAATATTCAATCATTATTGAAAATCTTTGACCACATGTATTTAATGTATTCTTAAACATATTCTCCATTTACATTCTCTATTAAACTCTAAACTTGTCCAATTAATCTCTGTAAATATGACTTTATTTCATCTCAAACGTTAAACTTAGATGTTACGTAAATATCAGTTTAATGTCAATCCATGGCATCTTTAACTATGTTAATTATATTTAGTCGTTACTGAAAATCAGAAAATAGCTATATGTATTAAAAAGGAATATACAATCATTATTGAAAAATCTTTGACCACACGTATTTAATGTATTCTTAAACATATTCTCCATTCAGATTCCCTGTTAAACTCCAAACTTGTTTAAATAATCTATGAACTTTATTTATCAACTTGAATGTTAAACTTAGATGTTATTGTTATGTATCAATAATTATCAGTATTAACTTTTCTGCTCTACCAATTGTAAATAAACATGTACTGAACACTTACCCTGCCAATAAATTCTTGCTTTGTTCTAAAATCTTCTTTTTTTCCTTAATCAACCTTACTACACGATGGAGGGGTATATGCAAACAATCATAAGACATAGTTTAAGAATAAGTTATTTTATTGTACAGAGTAAAGTAATTAGTTGTTGCAGTATTTTAGATTGTTAAGTACAAAATCTATTAGGTTAGAAACACAATAGCGTCATACCTCTGAATCTATCCACATCGATGTAGCAGTAGATGGTGACCAGTAGTTGTCATCGTAGTCATAATCGTCTGAAACAGCAGCCGCTACCTTTAGACGTTTTTCGTCGAGATCTTGCAGGAATTTCGGCAGGTCGTTTGACACCCTTTGTATTACCTCAGGGCTTAGTGTACCACTTCCACCTCTGACATTAGGTAATGGCTTGTACCTACGGGTAAAGTAACGTCCATAGCGATGTACCAATTGTTGAACTATGGGTGACCATTCGGCTATGACTGAGCGATATGCTTCTATGCAGGGAAACATACGTTTGAGAGCCGACCATCCAGCGGAGGTAAACGGAATCGGCTGTGGATTGGCTGACATCAAAGGCGTTGGAGGCTCGGTGATGGTTTGTCTAAAGTTGCGAACCACCAAACTCGTGTCTGTTGTGGCCGCCGGCTCCAGACATATGCCGTTCAAATAGAGTGGATAGAATCGTACACCTTCTTCAAAGAAGCGGTCTACTGTGTTCAGTACAGCACTACTGCGTAGTCCAATCAGGTCTTCAAAGGTCAGGTTGGCGTGGTTGTTGCCCATTTACGAGGTAGATAGATGGATTGTAGTCTCCAGCGCACTCAAGACCGACCACTGCGAAAGCTTCTGCTGCTACCTTGTAGGCTTGACGTAAAAGTAGACGTGGTTCCCATGGTTTTAACTGCGGTGGCGGTGGTGGCGGGGTTTGATGCTTGTAGGTGTAGTAGTTCACTTGAGGAGGCAGTGGTGGTGGTGCAGGTTGAGCATTGTCATCTGTAAGCGTTGCTAGTAACATTTCCACATCCATAACCGGTGATGATGATGATGGTAGTTCGACTGCCTTACTTTTGCGACGTTGCTTCACTACTTTGTTCAAATCTTTGCGTGCTGCAGGCAGTGTGCGTGGTGTCGGATCCATGACTGACGCTAGATCCCCCCCCCACCTCACGGCCAAGGTAGACCGTCAAGGCTGCCGACCAGACAACCTTGAGCTGCTGCAGACATGTTCCAGCAGGTATAAACCACGCACTAGATGACCTCACCAGACAGCCTTGGTATGAGCTGCTGCAGATATTCCTCTAAATCTATTTCTTGCGCTAAACGTTTTACAAGCTCACGTAAACGTACTTCTAACCAAAGTAACTGATTGGCCAAATCTGTTTTGCTAACATAAAATTGTTTTACATAACCTAGTAATCTATCACCATCTTCGGCCCGTAACTCCCCCTCCTTTGGCCGCTTAAGCGGGTGGCCAAGTTTGTCTATTAATGCTCGCATGAAAGTGACAATGGTCGATGAGAGACAGTTATTTTATTGTTTGATCCTGTTTGAGAATCTCTTCTTCAAGCACTCTTCTTAAATTCAATTTTAAATTCTCGTTTCCAATCGCGTCTGTAATAGTCTTGACAAGTGTACGTAAACGCTGTTCTAACTGCACAAGTTTATCAGAGAGTTCACTACGACTTACGTACAGTTTTTCCAAGTAACCTCTGTCCACAGTCTGGGTACTGACTGTACGTACTCCACTTGGCTCCTCCACCCCCTCCTCCTCCTCCTCGTAAACAATGGACATTGAACGTCCAAACTTGTCGATCAGATAATGCTGTTTCATTGCAGAATATAGACTGAACATATTACTAGCCTACGTTGCATTATATCCAACTGCGGCTGTTCATACCAAGCCACTTAACGTACATTCTTTTTCCTTTTCTTTTGAGAATTTTTTCCACTAAATATGTGTCTGGATAGTTTGTTTTCTGCAACTCTGCCTCGTAAAAGGCTCCTTTAATATCATCACCTTTTAAGTCGCGCAAATAGTAGACTGGAGGTTTAGTGGGTTTCACTCGATAAATGGTAAAGAGTTCTGTACTCCAAGATGGCGTGTATCCCTTACTAAACAGTGTCTTGTACTTTGATACTCTTACAGTATCATTGATTTTAAACTTCATTTTATGGGGAACAGATTGAGGGTTTAGTTTATTTTTTAAGAGTTTTTCATGTTTTGCTGTCACGTCTTTAGGTCGCATTCCAGTAGACCTGTGGACTCTCGCGTTGTATAGTTTTAAGAGATGTGGTAATAGCGCTAGCCACTTGTAATTTCCCTGTAAGCTAAACTCCTTCCAAAGCCATGACTTTAAGGTTCTGTTAAAACGTTCCACTACAGATGCCTTCAAGTGTGTAAAAGTGCTATATAGATTTATACTATGATCGTTCATCAAGTTGCGAAACTCTTTATTGTAAAACTCTGTACCATTGTCACATTGTAAATTGGCTGGCACCCGAGGGTGACTTTGTTTCAAAACTGTACGCATGGCGGCTGTTACGCTGCTTCCTTTTTTGTCACGGACCGGTACTGCCCAAGCGTACTTGGACAATACATCAATCACAGTCAATATGTACTTGTTCCCTTTGTTAAAGCGTGCATAAAGATCCATTTGACATAAGTCCGCCTGCCACAAATCATCAATACCCTTGACGTAAACTTTGCGTCTGGTAAAATGTTTTCTGGCTGGCTTGTGCAACTCGTTGATAATGCCTCTTCGAGCAACTTCCATTGTCTGACACTTTAAGTTATTCAATTATTCTATTTAAACGCAACAAGTTTACTATATGTTCAATTTCCTCGTTATGAGCGGTGTGGCCGGATTTTTGTGACATCATAAGTAGTCTAAGTCTGTTTACTAGTTTGTTAACATTAAACTGTGCAATACCTTTACCAAGTGAACCTTTTGCTCCCCCCTCCTCCTCCTCCTCCTGTACTTTTTCCTCTGTCTTTTGACGCGTAGGAAATAGGACAGAGATTACAGACAGGTAATTTTTACCTTTATTGCGGTTTACTGGCTTTTCGGCAGAATACATTTGCCGATGCGCGTTTGTTAGCTTTAGGATTTCTCTGTATGCATTCAAGTCGTCTACGTCAAGTAGATCCTTGTTTGGCTTTTGTTTAAACAACAGTTCCAACAAGCCGATTGTAGCCTTGTACTTGCGGTTTTGCACAATGACTTGTAACTTTTCGAAAGCAATCTTGGAATTGCCAATTACAGTTCCTCTCCTACCATCTGCTCTTACACCGTACGTACTATCGAGCTGGGTACGTTCTTTTGGATCAGATAGTTTTTTCAAGTATGCCCGTACAATAGATATTACATCCTCATCCGTCTGCGTCGATGTATCCATAGTTTTGTTTAAATCTTCCCCTTCTTCTTCTTCTTCTTCCTCTTCAATCTCTTTCTTTGCTTCCCTTTTTATCTCCTTTTTTACACTAAACGGTGGTGGTGGTGGGACGTTTTGTAATGCTTCTTGTACAGTTTTCTGTAGCGGCAGTACAATCGGCTTGGCCTTTTCTTCAAAATACCTTGTCATGTCGTCAGTGCTGCGCAACAGATCTTTATATTTCTTTCGTACCGCACTAGTCATTTTGATAAGTTCCTCCTTTACTTTTCGCTCTCGATTAAGTTCTTCGACACGTCTGTTCATTGTGCTAAAATGAGCCAAGCACGCGCTCTTAGGTTTTTTATATATCGCTAATGAACGTGTCTAAACCACATCTGTAGCGACCATTATTCTTTTCACAGTCCTTGTTGATGGTGACAAATCCGTAGGGCGATTTGCGTTCCCAGCACTCTTTGCATAGTTCTTTAAATTGATCAAAGGTCATGTCACCATTTACATGATCGCTGTACACGTGTTTCAAGTTCAGTTCATCCTGTTTGAACAGCATAATGAGGTTTACATTGTCTCGCAATAGGTGTTTGGGTAGGCGTGCATACGTTTGAGTAAGGTAAAAAGAATCCGTGTTCATGTGTCGACCCATGCTGAAGAAGCGTTTCATTTGCTCTTGACTTCCATCGCTAGCTACATCATCAAATATTATTACAGAATTTGGGCGCGAAGTGTCAAGCACATCTTTACTGTCGCTGTATGTAAAGTAACCAATTTCCGGTATTAGTTTGAACATTTGTGCCAACAGTTGATATTTCGGCTGTTGTAATGATTTACTATACACGTACAGGTTGGCAAACTTAAGGCCCAAAGGGTCAACAATTAGTCTGTACATTAAATTAGTCTTGCCACAGTTAGATGGACCACATATGACGCAACGAATGCTTGCCGGCAACAGTGGTCCATGTTTGGAGGACAAGGTGGACTGCTTCTTTTTTAGTAAAGCGTCCAGCACATCGGTATTTATAGCGAATGTAGTACTTTGCTTTTTGAATTTCATCGTTACACTGATTTGCAAGGATTGATGCCACTCCTATATAAAGAGCTAGTCTTGTAGATGTTGTTTCATTATGAGAAAACCGCGCTACGGAGGCAGAGGGTTGATTAATAGCGTAATCAACAGGCTTCCTTTTGAACTGCATTTTTTGGGCGGTTATAACTTTTGTGGTCCAGGCACAAGGCTCCAGGAGCGTTTAGCAAGAGGTGACCTTGATATTAACCCGCTAGACGAGGCGTGCAAAGAACACGACATCACTTACAGTCGACACAAGGACTTGGAGTCACGACACAAGGCGGATCGCGTATTGGCAGATAAGGCTTGGAGACGTTACAAGACGGGAGACGTACCGTTTGGGGAGAAGGCAGCAGCTTGGTTTGTAACAAACGCTATGAAGGCGAAAACAGCGATGGGTAGTGGTATAAGGAGAAGGAAACCGAAGAAGAAGGGCTTGACTTTTGGAAGGATAGTCAGCCACGCCAGGGCGGCCATACGTGGTTCTGGAATTGGTAGAAAGGACAACAGCAGTAAGACGTTGAAACGTACAGCGCAGATAGCCTTGAACGCTATTGCGCGGCTGAAGAAGAAGCATAGTGGTGGCAATAACAACTTTAGGAGAATGAAAAAAGAACGTGTCTTGGTGTTGCCAAAAAGTGGAGGGGTTCTACCGTTACTGCCGATATTTGCTGGCCTTAGTGCTATTGGCAGTTTGGCAGGAGGTGCAGCTGGAGTGGCCAAGACCATTGCTGAAATTAAAGATGCTTCAAAAAGGCTGGCAGAGCATCAACGTCACAATGAGACTATGGAAGCGATTGCTTTACGACGAGGTAAAGGACTCTACTTACAACCGTACCGAAAGGGTCTTGGTCTCCACATGACACCCTACTCAGCGGTGCGAAAAAACTATTAAAGTTGTTGCCCAACCGTGCGTTGTACGACAAGGATTTGACGTTCTACGCTCAACTCTTTGCAATTCCTAATTTTAGAGGAGTTTTTATGCGGGATGCTTTGCCATTACGACCTTGGAAAAATGAGTCTGCCATTGTGAATCTCGACAGCAGCAGTGGTGCTGGCACCCACTGGGTCTGTTTCAAGAAAAAGGGCAATCGAGTTGATTACTTTGATAGTTACGGAGATCTACAGCCTCCAGCAGAAGTGCAACGCTACCTAAAGGGCAACTTCATATCTTACAATCGTACTGACTACCAGTCTGTACACACAGAGAGCACGATTTGTGGACACCTATGTTTAGCATTTTTACTGACCTAATAAATTGCTTATTAACCTATGTTTGCGAGTGTTTTACTCAGTCATGTCTCTGACGCTTACTTTCAGCGGAACAAAATCGGAGCTTGGGTCGGAATTTTTTCCACCCATACATTTGCCTGGTGATGACGACGTTTGGGAAGTGGGTCTACTTAGTCTTGAGACTTACAACTCAATACCTAATGTGGACAGTACAAACAATCTACTTCACTATGGTGCCGATGGGGAGGTGCTTTCTATACCAGAGGGTACGTATAGTGTTGATCAGATTTCTGCCTATATACAGGCTGAACTGAGTAAGTTACCCAACAGACCTGTCGTACGAATAACCGTGAGCAACAGCACTCTTCAAACGAGCATCAAGTCCTCGGTTTTAGTGGACTTTACAAAGGAGAAATCAATTGGTGGGTTGCTGGGGTTTAAGAAAGAGGTTATTAAACCCGGTCAGGTAGCTACAAGTGGAACGGTGGACATCTTTCGGATCAACACGATTCGTGTTGAATGTAATATTGCCACCGGTTCTTATGTTAATGGAATGCCGGCCCATAATATTTATCAATTCTTTCCCACCGTGCCGGCCGGCTATAAATTGGTAGAAACCCCGAGTCCAGTCATTTATGTACCTGTCACCGTGCATAATATTGACAACGTCACCCTACGGATTACCGATCAAGACGGTAAATTGGTGAATTTTCGTGGAGAACGTATTACGATACGGCTGCATTTAAGGAAGCAGTAATGGGTTTCGTTTATTGGAGTAGTAGGAAGCCAACCTATTTAATGGCGGCGCGCAAATATAAGTTTACTAGTGACAATCGATCTGTCAAACGATTGACACGTACGAATCAGAGATTCCTGCAATCCCTAGGATATAATATCATTACGTAATGAACGATATGTTGGACATTATACAGAGTGTGCCGTTTGATGATACGGTCACACATATGGAGTGGCATACTCATCTTCCCTACGCTTCAATGACTTTGAACAATAATGATGAAATACGTATACCAATACAGTAGCAGGATTTGTGTGTAATACCATCTCTCTCTTATCTATATGTTGAGGGTAAGCTATATGCGATGGCAACGCTACTGGCGCAACAAAGTTTGTCAATAACGCAATAGCTTTTCTCTTTGACGAGATGCGGTATGAATTGAACGGTGTAGAGATTGATAGGGTGAATAATCCTGGTATTACTACTACACTAAAGGGGTATGCGTCACTGAGTGAATTGGAACTGAAGAGTACCGGATGTTGGGCCTCTACGTCTGCTAATCTGTTGTACAGACTCGATGAAGATAATGTTGACAAGAAGGGGAACTTTAGCTTTTGTATACCTCTTAACCGACTTTTTGGTTTTGCCGAAGATTACAAGAAGATTATGGTGAATGCACGCCATGAGCTGGTATTAATTAGGTCTTCTGGTGACAAGAATGCTGTTATGTGGGATAAGGACACACCAACTGCCACTGTGGAATCCATTAAGGTTAAGTTGGATAAGTTAAACTGGCGAATGCCTTACGTAACTTTAAGCGATAAGCAGCGTGTACAGCTGCTAAAGTATTTGAGTCGAGGTACTAGCATACCTGTGGAGTACAGGTCATGGGAATTGTATGAGTATCCGGCGCTGCCAAATACTTCACGGCAAACGTGGGCTGTAAAGACTGCTTCTCAACTGGAAAAACCAAGGTATGTGATCGTGGCTTTTCAAACGGGCCGAAGAAATGAAATGGAAAAGAATGCTGCTCACTTTGATCATTGTGATTTGACCAATTTAAAATTACATCTTAACTCAATCTCGTATCCGTATGATGATTTAAAACTAGATTTTGGAAACAATCATTACGCAGTTTTGTACAACATGTATACTCGTTTCCAAGAGAGTTATTATGGAACAATTACGCGCCCACTGTTGAGCAAGGAGATGTTTAAAAGAATCGTGCCTATTGTAGTGATCGATTGCTCTAAACAAAACGAGACCTTGAGATCCGCACCTGTTGATATACGCATTGATTTTGAGGCAGCTAACCAGTTTTCTCAAAACACCTGCGCTTACTGTCTAATTATTCACGATAAATCATTTACCTACGATCCCTCTACAAATCTTGTTCGCAAACTTGTTTAAGGCGTGGCTTAGCGCTATAAATTGGTGGGCTGAGGTTGCGCTACAGTCAGTGTAGCAGCAGCATCATGGTCAGGAAGGCAGTCATCGACTTTAGCGCTTTTGCCGCCCAGGACGGTACGTCTATAATCAAGGAGCTCTCCATTATGGACGTTGACACAATGTGTGTTCAACACTGGATCTTTAGGCCACCAAAAGAAAACACTCCTTCAGGCTGGAATGACACTGTGCGCCGTAACCGATGGCTCAGTAAGCACTATCACGGGCTGGATTTTGATGCTGGATTCACTGACTACAAGATGCTGGGTGAAGCGCTGCAAAGCACTTGTGCTGACATAGAACTACTCTACACGTCGACTCTGGAAAAAGCAAAGGTACTGGGGCGACTGTTTGACAACCGGCGTGCTGTGTTCAGTTTGGATGAATTGGGATGTCCACGTTTGCCAGAGAAACTAATCCCGACTGAGAGCAGTGAAGAGGAAGAAGAAGAAGACCCTCCGTGTCTTTGGCATAGCGTCTACGCTTCTGGATTTAACTGCACACAGACCAATGTTAGCAAAATGGCGTCTTGGTGTATGCAAAACTTGTCCAAGATCGACATGACTGAGGCGTCGGTGCGTGAAAAGACATTCACTGATTGGAAACATACAACACCCACTCCTCGACAGTTGGCCGAACATGGGTTTGTAAGGATTGCCGACACTGTGGACAGCACAAAGTGTGTTTACTGTGGAGTCATTTTATTTAGGTGGGAACCTTATGATGACATAGCTCATGGTCATGAGTTCAACTCACCGTTCTGTAAGTACGTTCAGTACAGGCGGCAAAAGTCGGAAAAGGAAGCGGAGGAAACCTTTTTAAAGCAGCCCAAACAAGTCTGCGATATTGAACTTGTCAAATTATGCAGTGCTTGACATTTTCCAATCCTCCAGTCACCACAGTACATACTATATACGAAGAAGAAGACAGAACTTCCCCATGGATTTTTGTTGCTGCCGACCGAATCAGGTTTGAAGCTCGCATTGTGAAACTGACGTCACTTCTATCAGCAGTCATCGAACATAAATTGTCACATATAGCAAAATGTACAAAAACTGATCACAGCTCCTGTAACTTTTTAAAATAAATGTATACTACTTTATTCATCTTTTTCTTTCTTTATTCCATAACATGATTCCTACAGCAGCAGCAGCAGACGAACATATTGCGCTTCGGACCAACCATCACCACCTGCCAGTATACATGTACGCTCAGCACCAGGACGCCTCGACGTCGCCTGCTCGTCCACGGCTACCAGTCAGCCCATATACCGTCTGTTTAGCATATCCTTAATCGCTTCGTAAAGGCGGCAGAGCTGCCGACACCCGACTTTTTTCCTTATGGGAGAATAACATGCCTGCCTTCGATATGTGACTTTGAAGGCAGGCGGCCGACCTGCCGGCGCACAACGTTTTTTCCTTATGGGCGTTTAACATGGTTGCCTTCGAAAATGAAAACCGAAGGCAAATCTATCTACTCTCAACC
>JAQJVL010007232.1:0-24948 GCA_035578905.1 Stictocephala bisonia | reverse complement strand
GAAAAAAGACAACAATTGATGATGGAATACAAATTGCACCAATGAATTATAGTTTAAAAAGTAATAATATTTTAAATATTGATGAATTTATAGATGATAAGTTTAGAGATGATCAATTTATAGATGATCAATTTAAGAAATTAATTTTGAGAGAACAATTATTTAATCTAGATAAATATTCTGGTTGGACATTAAAAAGATAGCTTTTTTTAATTATCATAATACGTGTTGGTACATATAAAGTACAAGTAAACGTCACATAACAATAATTTATTACAATATAAGCACTAAATACACAAATATATTTTGTGAATCCATGTGGTCTGAGGAAGGTGAGCGTGGTTCACCAAAATCGATCACCATAATATTTGTGCATTTTGTACTTGTATTGTAATATATTTGTGCATTTTGTGTTATATTGTAATAAATTTGTGTTGTGTGACGTTTACTTTTACTGTATTAAAAAGATGTAAAAATTTTAATTTGAAATTAAATAAATATAATTTTAATTACCAATGGTTCATAATTACCAGATGAAATATATAATAATAAATGTTGTATCAATTTTCAAAATAAAGATGAATATTGTTTTATTTATGCTATTAGATGTGCTATTGATAAATTTGAAAAAAAGATATTAGATCATCCACAGAGAATGAAACAATATAAATAATACTTGAATGATGATATATTTAAAGATTTTGATTTTCAAATAAGTTTAGAAGATATAAAATTTTTTGAAAAAAAGATCATTTGATTCAAAATATAAATATCCTTCAATATCAATAAATGTTTATAGAATAGATGAAGAGAAAAAAAGTAGTTCCATCACAAATTTCAGAAGTATGTAATGTAAATCTAGAAATCAATCTATTATATTACAAATTTGAAGATTATTTACATTATATATTGATAACAGATTTAAATAGGTTAGTTTATTAACAAATATCAAAATGTAAAGGTAAGAAATATATTTGTAGAGGAGGTTTTAATCACTTTTATAATAATGAAGATTTAAATAATCATCAAATAATTTGTAAATCACTTGAACCTTGCAGGCCTATAATGCCATTTAAAAACAAAAAGTTCATTTTAAAAATTATAACAGAAAGTTTGAACACCCTTATGTAATTTATATGGATTTTGAAAGCATTTTAGATAAAATTTCAACATGTCAAAACAATCCAAATAATTCTAAAAAAAAACAAAAATTCAAAAACATGTTCCATATGGTTTTTCATTATATCTTGTATCAAATTTAACAAATTGTATGTATAAACCAACTTGTTATAGAGCTAAAAATGAAACTGAATTATCAAATGTTCCAAAAAAATTATTCAAGGAACTTAATAAAATATCAAAATATATTTCTAAAAAATATAATTCGAGAAACAAAAAACCAATGAATTTAACTAAAGAAGAAGAAAATAATATATAATAATTCAAATATCTGTAATATATGTGAAAAGAATATTGAAGAAAATAAAGTGAGAAATCATTGTAATTTAACTGGAAAAGTTTTTTTGTCATAACATGTCAAATTATGATACACATTTATACGTAAAAGAATTAGCAAACAATATGGAAATGTTTATTTAACTGCAAATAATAATGAAAAATATATTAATTATTCAGTTAATTCTAGATATGAATTTGAAAATGGTAAACCTAGAAATTTGTTAAATTTTCATTTGTAGATACTTTTAGATTTATAGCTACTTCAATTGAAAAATTAGCAAAAAAATCTTAAAAATGAATTCAAATTCAAAATCATATATTATTTCTTAAATTTATTTTTTACATTGCAGTGTCTTTTTTAATCTCTCTAGCATATAGCTATTTGAGAGATCAACTAATTTGTTCATAATAAAATATCTTTAATATATAGATATTCTTAAAGTAAAAACAAACAAAACAAAAATAAATAAACAAATCAATACGCACCAAGGAAACATAGTCAAAGTAAATCGAATAACATTCGTTATTTACTATTGTAGCGTTGTAAACTTTTGACGCCTCACGTTCTAGCGCCATTCTGTAGCGTTCTCTTATAGATCTTGTAACAATTAAATAAATTTTCAACAACTTATATTAGCAATTAAATCTGCAACAACAAAACCTCACGTTGTTGCTCCATTCTGTGACGTTCACCTCGTTGTGATTTTACATTAATTATATTTCTATAATTTGTTTTAATTTAAATATTTATTTAATTGCTTTTCTTTAATTTTAAATGCATGTTCTTTCTCTCAGGGTCGTGTAAAATAGGTAAGTCGGTGGAGCTAAGTAGTACATTAAAACAAAAGTTACATTACAAAATTGCTTTTATTACATTTTTAAAATAAAAAATAATATTTTACTCAAATTTTTCCAAGATTGACAATAACAAATGAAAAATTCTACTTTATAACATTTATTGGAATTTTTATTAATCTAAATTTTACTATATTAATTATACATAAACTTATCTGAACACAGTGACGTTCTGGGAGATAACTTTTGTATCGCGTATACCCGTTACATTGTACGATTGTTCAATTATAACATCATCTATCAATTTTAAACTTTGTTATGCCCACGCGGTTTATAAGGGCCGAACCCGTGAATATGTTTGCGGTTTGCTGATCAGAGATGGACTGGGCTGAGGAACGTCTCTTCACCGTTGAAGTTGGATTCCCGCCTTTTTTCTTTTGGGTACGCGACTATGACCCTTCTGGGTATATCATGATGTGGCCGCCTTGACAGCTGCTGCGGCCCACGGGCAAATTTGGAATGATATGTCCCGTTCTGATTGGTTCGTTTCAGAACTCGTCATCTGAGTTCTTCTACTGCACATCAGCCACTTGTGACCTGGAGGGGATTTAATGGAAAATAACTGACCGACAAGTTGATGCTTGTCTCACGCTCCTACGTCGTAACTTGCTGACTGTTTAGTCTCAGAAATTCCCATGTGTTTTGATACTTCTTGGAATTCGTCCCACCCATCCTGTGTTGAACAAAGGATTTGTTTACAGTGATTTATTGCTGGAGCCTCTCGTCTGTCCCACAGTTATTTTCCACACGACAATTCTCTAATATGATTTAAAACTCCTCCATTTATTTTAATTAAATATATTTCTTTTCTTTTATATAGTAATTTATTATTTATTAATTAATTTGCCTATCAATTTGGTGGACCCGTTACAGTACCCCCCGATTTTTTGCGATGTGTGAGTAACGCGAGTCAAAAAATCTTGATTTTAAACACGATTCGCCAAATTGTCGTTTGTTTCTCAGATAAGTTTCATTTTTACAATATTTATTGTATCTAGTAAATTAAGTCTATTAACTATTCTATAATTCAATATCAGATTACGTATTCTATGGCAGTACATTATCATCTCCTTATCAACATTTAAGAATCCATATTTCTTAAAATAAGTCCCTTAAATCATTAATACAAATCAATTAATTACAATTCAATACATCATAAACTTATCAACTACAAACTAGTCATTCATGATTAAAATATTCAAAAATTCATTACATCCTACACAGTTATTAATAAAAGTCAATAATTCAAGAGTTACATTCATCAAACAATAATCCAATAAATCATAATTGTTAATTAACAAGTCTATAATTTATAAATTAAAAGTTTAACAACTCATTTCATCGTATATAATTGTTCATAAAAAGTTAATATATTTTTAATTATTACAAGTTGTTAATAAAAAAATCATCAGTTTTGGATCAAAAATTGTTACACAAAATTATACATTACATACTGAAATTCATTAAGTTGTTTATGAGCATTAATCAGAATTAATTAATCACTAATTTATAATTTCTTCTTAAATGTTAAATGATCAGTATTTATTAACAAATTATTTAAATCGTTAGTAAGATTCAAAAATTATAAATTAACAATGAATCATTCATTCATTTACATATAATCATGAATCAAAAACAATGATACACAAATTAAAATTCACAGGTCAAAAGTAGTACTTCTTAAACTTCATATCATTAATTAACTATTATACATCATCTAAAATTATACAAGTTTCCAGTTACAATCAATGATTTGTAACATGATATGAAATCACCCATCAAAATACACAAGTCATATATCAAAATCAACAACATATAAGTCATCAATTACTAGGTTGCACTTCAAAATTAATTAATTATCAACTTACTTTCAGTTATTATATTTCAACATCATCATTAAAATCACATGACTATTCATTACAATAACATGTTATATAGTTCATTAATTTATAAATGAATCATCATTTATTTATTTTAAGTATTTCATCGACATCCTATATTGATTTGTCAATCATTTTTTCATACCCTGTCATATATTTCAAATATATTCTCAACTCTTTTAACCATTTTTAAATTCTTAACTTCGACATCAATTCTTTAATCCGGCTTTAAATGCAAATATCTATTATCAAACCATTAAACCATCTTTTTTAGATACTTAATCTCGTTATCAGCCCTTTAAACCCTTCTTTTAATTCTGTAACCTGTTATCAATCCATTTCCCATTTTTTAGTTCCTTTATCTTTTTTCATTCCATTAACCCTTCTTTCATTGCTAAAATCCTGTTTCATTCCATTAACCATCTTTTATTACTGATATCCTATTTCACCCCTTTGTCCGTCTTTAAATACAAGTATCCGTTATCACTCCTTAAACCCTTCTTTTAATACAGTAACCTAATTTCAATCCATTGCCCTTTTTTAATTTCTGTATCCTATCTCATCCCATTAAACCTTCTTTAAATACAAGTATCCATTATCAATCCTAAATCCATCTTTAAGTTCCTATATCTTTTTTCAATCTTTTATCTTTCTTTAATTTCTTGAATAAATTCTTAATCACTACACAGTCCACAACATTCTCAAATAAATCATTACCTCTAAAACAAATCTTTACATTATCAAGTCAGCCATTAATCACAAACAATTTTCCAAATACATTTTCAATCATCAATAAGTCATTATATTATCATACATATCATCAATCCCTGGTTAAATCTTAACATTTATCCTTGATCAATAAATCAAAGATCCCTTAAAACTTTTTACATATTATTTATTATTCAACAAATGATTAATTCTTAAAGTTGTACATCATTAATTACCAACTTATTTACATAATAAGTCATCAGATTATACTTATTATTTATTTGGAATGAAATTCATCAGTCCTTAATCAAAGTTATCAAACAAAACGATACCTTTATCAGAAATACATGGTACACATATCATCAAATTATATACAAGTATTGATTAACAACAATAAGTTATCAACTCCTATTTTAATACAAGAATAGTTTGTATTATACATTGTTTACTAATCAACAGATGCATTACATAATTCTTTGTCATTGATGCAAGTTATTATTATTATTTGTTACTTTATAATTTATTATAAAAATTATTGTAATTCTTTTCAGTAATAAAATTATTATTTGAATTAATATTTATCTCACATATTATTGAATAATATAAAAAATTTATCAATAAACACCATTGTCATTTTTTCATTATTAAAAATTCATCATTTATAAATTATTTATACTTTGGTTTTGTTATTTATTTGTTATATGTATTATTTATTGTTATTATTTATTCCATACATTTTTGCATAATATTTTATTTATTTTTTTATTTATTAGTTTGAAACATATTGCCAAATTGTAGCTGCGCCAGTGGGGCCTGATGTCACTGCACGTACTTTGGTCTGGTGATGGGGTTGTAGCTGCGCCAGTGGGGCCTGATGTCACTGCACGCGCTTCTGGAGTTGTTGATTCACAGCGCCTTGGTATTCAAGTGTGTGCCATTTTGGAATATTGAGGGAGTCGAAGTTACGCCAGTGGGGTCCGATGTCACTGCACGTACTTTGGAAAGAATTAGCTGTTAAACTAGAATCACTTATGGTTCGATCAATTCCACTCATGGTTAGTCCATAGTATCCTGGATCATAAGTATGGATTAGGGTTCTTGAAGATTGTAAGTGTTCTTGTAGAATATTGGTTTTCTTCAGAAGTTATTGCTTATTATGACAAAAGCTTAAAAACAGTCACTCACTTTTATAAAACTGGAAACGGTCCACATGAAAAGTTTTACACTGGTTCGCACTCGTGTTCATTCCAAGTTTCAAATGTTTGAACACTACAATTAAGTTCAGTGAATATCTGATTCACAAGTCTATAGGTCTCGAGAGACTATAAACAGCAGAACAAAGATTGTCTTATGTCACCAACTGGTTGATATACAAGTTTTTGTACTCGAACATGTGCAGTATTCCTGGAGTGTGGGAGTTTTGTAGAGCCGTGTCACTGGGATGAGTCACCAACACCTGGTGCGTTCCTGCGATGACAGCTCAACTGCGTCATGGGTCTCTGCATGGTACGCCGTTGTCCTCCGACCCCCCTCTGCGATACCACTGGTACTCATGTCCATTCGTGTCCATGTTTCACAGAATGTTCTAGTTGTCACTAGTTCTAGTTCACAATCATTTTACCTGATTGTCATTTCACTTTGGTTACCTTTTGTATTAAATAATACATATAACTCAAGTCACTCACAGGCTGTTAATTATAGAAATAGCCTGTTTTTAATTGCATCAGCAATTAATTGAAGTAAAAAATTATTTACAAACATTTAAACATACTCCTGTTTAATCATCTTTCATATTGTCTATTATTACTTGTGTATACATACATGTTACTTGTATACAAAACTTTAATTATTTATACATCTACTAATATTGTTTTGATATATTTCAAATTGATATATGCACTGTTAGTTATCATTATTAAGTTTGAAAATTTTCAAATAACTCATTATTGGTTGTTCATTATTGATATTTTAATAATGAATCATATTTACTATTATTTTTCATTCATATCAAGTTATTATTTCTATTATCATTCTTGCATCATTGACACATAAAAGTTTACACAAAATTATCATCAAACATTGCAATTATTTTCATCATCAAATTTTACAATCACATATTTATCATATTAAATTCATTATTTACCATATTATTTATCAAAGTACTAATCTATGGGTGTCTGTAACATGACTTTGGTAAATGGGGACTTGCCATGCTACAGATCACTGTAAGCTTTTAGTTTTTAGACGCTATTGTCAAGGTTAACCAACACCTGAAACTGTAACACTGTGCCATTGTGTGATTAATAGAGTACTTGGCGTTAAAGAATTTAGAATTTGGAAAGTGACTAGTTGTAATTATGGTCGAATCGTACTGCTATTAACCACTGGCTATTCTCCCTTCATAAAATTCTTATGATGATTAAACATCATAAACATCTATAATAGCACATACAATGTACATACTTGAGTTATTTCAACATCAACATACACAAGTTGCATTAACAAAGTATTATAAAGAATCTCCTTTACATCTTAGTAAAACATAGGTATCATCTCATCATATTCGATATCAGAATTTCATTCATTTGATTATTTTCAATATAACCACAAGCAAATTATTACAATAAAATAAAATACTTTTCAAAAATCTCCTTCAATCACATCAGTTAAATACATCCTTGAATCATTGTTGTTATATTCATTGAGTCATATCAATATAAGTATAAACAAATTACAATGACACAGTATTGTAAAGAAATTCTCCTTTCATTATTTTAACAGAGTATACACAATGTGTGTCTTTGGATTATATTCAATGTCAACATACAAGAGTTACAAAAGCAAAGTATTACATTATACCTTATTTACTTCATCATGATTTAATATTCTTGAGTCATATCATATTATCAATTAAATCATTTTTTAGCATGAACATTGACAGGTCATTAGAACATTGTTTAGTATTAACCAGTTATTATACAAAGTTTTACCAGATAGGCCTATCTCACTTATTTCATTTTATGTGAACCTAGTCATTGCATTATTATTTGATTCATATTTTATTTATGTATACATGGGTTATGTCAACAATATATTTTAGTAAGTCTCCATACTTCTTTCTAGTTTTACTCATTTATCAGGTTATTATTTTAAAATATTCAATATAATCATTCATGGATTATGAAACAAGCTACTATAAAACATCTCCTCAAACTATCTCGTTCTCACCTAAAAATCATTTTATTATTAGTGTTATATTCATTTAACACCTATTATTATCAAAGTTTCATTTAAATCATTTAATATTTCAATGTTATATTTAATTCTCCTAATATCTTTCATATTATTATCAATATTAAAATCCTTCAACTAGGCCTACTATTTGTTTAATATTAAATGACATCTTAAAGCATTTTTCTTTTAAATAATTCTCACATTATTATTAATGTCATATTCTTTAAATTATCATGTATTTATTATTATGATATCTGTTTAGTGTTTTCTCATTTAATAATCATCTCTATACTTTCTTTATTTATTTTTATACAACCCCCCTATCATTAAAGTTATATTGTTTCAATTACTATTTATTTATTGCTTCAACATTTTTTAGACATATTTTATTGAACAGCTAAGTTTTATAGTTTAGTTTGCAATGTCTATGAGATTATCCGAGAACACTGGTTTAACTTTTTTCTTTTTATACTTAAAGTTTGAGAAGCATGAGATATTATAGTATCTCATCACATAGTTTACAAAGTCTTCCATGTTTACATCAAAGTTTTCACCCCCCATCATATTATTTTCAACTTCTCTCTGTTTGTTTAGGCCCCAATATTTATTTATAATCTCCATCTCAAACTTGAAGAACTCATTTAGCTCCTCAATCCTACTTCTGATCATTTTTAGTTTTTTATTTTCTTGACATTTGAAGTCATCTACTAAACTTTCAAAATTGAAGTTACCAAGTGCTAGGGTTTTGTTTATTTGTTCCACTTTATTATCTAACACTGAGTTTAGATACCCTATCTGGTTTTCCATTTCATTATTTATTTTAGGCCTACTGATTTGGTTACTTAGTTCATAGCCTATCTCATTTAGTGTTCCATTTGCTTTTGAGTGTTCATTTAGTTCATACTCAACAAAGTCTACATTTATTCTTTTAGTTTCATTGACAAAGTTGTCTTTAGTACTCCCTATCCTATCATCAACTTCTTTTATGTGCTCATTAGCTTTCATATTAGATTCATTGTTCAGATCTACTACATCATTGTTTACTTTTCTCACCTCAACATTTTTTTTATCTAACCTTGCATTTATTTCCTCTAGTTTAGCATTTATTTCACTAGTTATTTTTAGTAGCAAATCTACTTTCATATTATCTTCCTCATTTAAGTTCATCTTATTATTATTCATTTCTTTCATTTTACAACTCGATCCCCATAGCCTAACATTAATCTGCTCCAACTTGGTATTTATATCATTGTTTCCTCCTATCAGCACATCTAATTTGTCTGATACTAACTTATCTTTAGCTTTGTTTATTTTGATAGGTTGTCGCCTATCTTTATCTACTTCATTTATTTCATCTACATTATTATCTTCCTCTGCTACACTGTCTTTGTTAGCACCTACTTTTACTTCTTTTATCTTGTTGTTTGTTTCATTAAGCTTAATTTCATTTTGGTCTAGTCTGAGGCTGATTTCATCAAATTTAGTTTCTAGTTTAGCCTCTACTGCATCTAGTCTCTTATTATTTTCCTCTAATTTAGTATTAGTTTCCTTATTTATCTTTACTAAATTATCATATTTAGTGTTCATTTTGTTCAGTTGAGTTTCTAGATTATCATGTTTAGCATTTATTTTTAATAATATGTCCATAATATTGGACAGTGTGTCTTCTTTATTTAAATCTGGCCTAACTTCATCAGATTTATCTTTATTTTTATTTATGTTAGATTCCCTGACTATGCTCAAAGATACATCAGAGTCATCTGAGTCCACCTGCGTGTCCTCCACAATGTGCATGTTTGCCATGGTTATTTGCAAATTTTAATCAAGTACAAAGTATAAAGTTATTATATTTCTTTTTCTTAAATTTTGAGTTTAAATCAGATAGGCCTATATTAAATATTTTTAATTCATTATTCTTATCATATAGTCTAGCCTAGCCTAGCCTTTTTTCATTTATGTATTCTTTGATTCAAATATTAGATTTTAATTTATTTTACAAAATTCAATATCTGTACTACCTAGCTCCACGCTGTTGGGGGCCATTCTGTAGCGTTGTAAACTTTTGACGCCTCACGTTCTTGCGCCATTCTGTAGCGTTCTCTTATAGATCTTGTAACAATTAAATAAATTTTCAACAACTTATATTAGCAATTAAATCTGCAACAACAAAACCTCACGTTGTTGCTCCATTCTGTGACGTTCACCTCGTTGTGATTTTACATTAATTATATTTCTATAATTTGTTTTAATTTAAATATTTATTTAATTGCTTTTCTTTAATTTTAAATGCATGTTCTTTCTCTCAGGGTCGTGTAAAATAGGTAAGTCGGTGGAGCTAAGTAGTACATTAAAACAAAAGTTACATTACAAAATTGCTTTTATTACATTTTTAAAATAAAAAATAATATTTTACTCAAATTTTTCCAAGATTGACAATAACAAATGAAAAATTCTACTTTATAACATTTATTGGAATTTTTATTAATCTAAATTTTACTATATTAATTATACATAAACTTATCTGAACACAGTGACGTTCTGGGAGATAACTTTTGTATCTCGTATACCCGTTACATTGTACGATTGTTCAATTATAACATCATCTAGCAATTTTAAACTTTGTTATGCCCACGCGGTTTATAAGGGCCGAACCCGTGAATATGTTTGCGGTTTGTTGATCAGAGATGGACTGGGCTGAGGAACGTCTCTTCACCGTTGAAGTTGGATTCCCGCCTTTTTTCTTTTGGGTACGCGACTATGACCCTTCTGGGTATATCATGATGTGGCCGCCTTGACAGCTGCTGCGGCCCACGGGCAAATTTGGAATGATATGTCCCGTTCTGATTGGTTCGTTTCAGAACTCGTCATCTGAGTTCTTCTACTGCACATCAGCCACTTGTGACCTGGAGGGGATTTAATGGAAAATAACTGACCGACAAGTTGATGCTTGTCTCACGCTCCTACGTCGTAACTTGCTGACTGTTTAGTCTCAGAAATTCCCATGTGTTTTGATACTTCTTGGAATTCGTCCCACCCATCCTGTGTTGAACAAAGGATTTGTTTACAGTGATTTATTGCTGGAGCCTCTCGTCTGTCCCACAGTTATTTTCCACACGACAATTCTCTAATATGATTTAAAACTCCTCCATTTATTTTAATTAAATATATTTCTTTTCTTTTATATAGTAATTTATTATTTATTAATTAATTTGCCTATCAATTTGGTGGACCCGTTACACTATAAATACCAATTTTTTTCAAAAATGTAATTTTTTAATATCAGTAGTCCTAATGTTCATTTTATTTTGGAATTCATATCAATAGATTGTTTGATTGTTTAAAACTTCCTCCTGGACCACGACTGGCATTCCTAACTACATATAAGACTCAAAGCACTAATCACTAACACAATGGAAACAAATAAATAAACAATATACATAACTATATAATATAAATATACAATAAACCGGCAGTAAATAAGTAACATTAAATACTATATAGACTATGAACAATTCAACAAACAAATAAATAAAAACAAAAACAAATTAAATCAATTATGTGCATGTAACATTTGTATAATCCAAATAAATAACGATACAAATAACAACAAATAAAATCTAACTGCAATAAACACAATGGAATAAATAAATAATATACATAACTATATAAAACAAATATACTATAAATCGGCAATAAATAAACAATATTAAATACTATATAGACTATGAAAAATTTAACTAACAAAAACAAAAAACAAATGAAATCAACGATATGCATGTAACATATGTATTATACAAAGAAATAACGATACAAATAACAACAAATAAAATCTAAAAGTAATAAGAAACATGATATTCTAACTATAAACTTATTTGCTAATAAACGACAGTGAAAATTAGTTTCACTGTTGTTCACTAACAACCTTTTTCATAATAGCTGCAAAGAATGCACTCAGATATTGAGTCAAACAGGTATGTCATTCTTTGTTCCCGTGTTCAGCAGCAAGACCCGGCTGGTAGGAACCAGTTTAATACCGGCTCCCGTCAAAACTCTGTCAGTATTGCTGTTGATTTACATATTATATCATATAGGTTTCCCAGTGTGCCTAATTAACTCAACAGTGCTTATATATCTCTTTGTAGTTTTGTCTTATTTATCTATGTATGGTTCGATTTTGAAAGTAGCCATTCTAATAAAGGAAGAGATGATTTTTTTCTTCATTTATTTAATTTTTTTCTGTTTACAAACCTGATAAGGTGGATAACCTCAATATGTAAGTATCTATTTGTTTACTACTTGATCATTGAAGATTTTAAACATATAACAAATTTTATAAATAATGGTTTAAATGAAATATTATATAGAAAACAAAATGTTGATGAAGAAATATTCAATATTTTATCTGGAAAAGGTATATTTCCTTATGAATTCATAGATAATGTTGAAAAACTATATTATACGAAAGAATTAGAAATTAAAGATTTTGATTCAATTTTAACAGGTGATAACATATCAGAAGAAGATTATAAACAACATTTAAATGTTTGGAACAAATTAAAAGTGAAAATCTAGGAAATTATTCAGATTTATATAATATTCAAGATGTATTATTGCTTGCAGATATTTTTGAAAACTTTAGAAACATATGCTTGAATTGTTGTAAATTAGATCCTGCACATTGTTTAACAGCACCAAGTCTTGCATGGGATGCAATGTTAAAATTAACAAATATAGAACTAGAATTAATTAGTGATTATGATATGTATTTATTGATTCAAAAAAGTATAAGAAGTGGAATTTCTCAATGTCTTACAAGATATTGTAAAGCAAATATTAAATATACAAAAAATTATAATCCAACAAAACCAGATAATTATTTATTATATACCGATGCAAATAATTTATATGGTTTATCTTTATCACAAAAACGTCCTTACAAAGATATAAAATGGATGAATACAAATGCTTATTCATTGGAAGAATGGAAAGAAACTATTTTAGAATTAGATGAAAACGCAAATTATGGTTATATTCTTGAAGTTGATTTAGAATATCCAAAATAATTACATGAAATTCATAAAGATTTACAACTTGCACCTGGACATTATAAAAATAAATTATATACAATATTACTTGATAAAAAAAGATTATGCTATTCATTCTAGAAATTAAAAATATTATTTACAATAAGGTTTAAAATTAACGAAAGTTAACAGAGTTATTGCTTTTGATCAAAAACCATAGATGAAAGAATATATTGATTTTAATACAAATACGCGAACCAAAGCTTTAGTGATTTTGAAAAAGATTGTCATAAATTAATGAATAATTCAGTTTTTGGTTAAAGTATGGAAAATGTAAGAAATAGATGTGATATAAAAATTGAAAATGAAGACTTTTTCTTAAAACAAGCAAAGAACCCATATTTTAAAACTTTCAATATATTTGATAAAGATGGTATAGAAAGTCATATGATTAAAGAAAAAGTTAAATTTGATAAACCTATTTATATTGGATTTTCAGTTTTAGATCTTTCAAAATTGCTTTCAATATTGTGGGTTAAGATAAAAAATGTATACTTATTTGTTTGAAGATAAAAACCCTGTAAGATTTAGAGGAATCAAAAGAAATGTTGTGAATAAAACAATAAAGATGGATGAATTTAAGAAATGTTTGTTTGAGAATAAAGAACAATTTAGAGAAATGGTTTGTATTAGAAGTTATAGTCACGAATTATGTACAACTAAGATTAACAAAGTAGCATCAAGCAATAAAGATCATAAAATAATTGTTTTAAAAATAAATTAGATACAATACCATATGGTTATAAAAATGAAGAAAAATATGATTAAATAAATGGAAGTTATAATTATTCCGAAAGAATTAATAAACAATGAAACTGATCAAAAACTATTTTTATTTAAGTATAAAGTATCACTTATGTTTATCAAAATAGATTTTATTTAAATATGCTACCATTTTTAAATCAAGTTTTAGAATAATATGTTAAAGAAAGTTGTAAAGAAAATAACAAAAATTATTTAAATTTTATTTAAAGTTATTATCCAACTCCCAAAAGTAATAATCACATAATATCTCTTCAGGATCATAATATTTTGCCCACTTTTCTACAATTGTGTTAATTGCATATTTAAATAGATACATTATTGAATATAAGTGAACAGTGGAATTTTATTATATGATATTAAAATTCTCCAATCGACAAAAGCTTTTGTTTTTTTATTTTTTTTTTTTTTTATTTCTTTAATTGAATCAATAGATAAATCCTGATATTTACATATCATTATCCAATCCAACTTACATTTATATTCTCTAATAAAATTTTCTGATAATTTAACTAAACCACTAACCTTTTTCATATCAACATTGTTTATATTTTTCTTTACAAATTCTTCAGAGAGTGTTCTATAATCAATTATTTTAATGATTTTATCAATTTTAATTAGTTGTTCTTTATACATTTTAATAAAATTATTCTGTAAACCCATTTGCATCTTGTTGATATCATAATTTTTTGTTAAAGAATAGCCTGTATACGTTTCAACTTGTTCAATTTCAATTCAAAAAAAAATTTAACCAATCACTTTCATTAAAGTTATTAAAATACATTATTGCCATTTCTCTAAAATCTGTTGATACATTAAAATAATTTAATAAGGATTCTGTGTCTAAATGTTTAAATATATATTTTTTTTACACTGGATAGAATTTTAATGTTAAAATGTTCATCTCCATTTAATATAATTATTTTTTGAACTAAATTGTTAGTTTTCCTTTTTTAATCTTAAATACACAATATTCTTTAAATTTTCATTATTTAATAGGTTACCTTTATCATCTTGAATCGAAATTGTAATGTTTTGAATTTGATTTAAATTTTTCATTGAAACATAATGAATTTCACTTGAATTTTCACTAATTTTAGAACCAAAAGCAACATTTGGAAAGAATGAATATAACATTTCAGATTCTGTATGTACATGAGATTGTTCATCATGATTTTCGAAACTTGGTTCAACAAGATTACAATAAATTTCTATAACATCAAAAGGCCTTAATTTTGGAATTCTATTTCCTAAATATATTTTATTTGGTTCAATATTTGCTTGTGCTTCATCAAAACCTAATAAATCAATAAGTATTACAGTCATAAAAAGTTTTATAGGAGATTTGATTTTAATCTTATTTAAAACTTATTCCATTTCAAGCTATTTTCAACAAATGATAAAGATATATCAGATTTTTTTATATCTTTTATAAACTTTATAAATTTTTGTTTAATTTGGTCAAAAGTGTAATATCCTTTATTAAAACCATAATATTTAGTTTTATCATTATAAGTTAATGAAATACAATATGGATAATCAACATTAAAGTTCACTACATAATTATCAGAATAAAAACCTGTTAAACCAATACTATAACTTCTATCTAAGTGAATTGGATGTTCTAATCTTAATTTAAGTTTGGAAGAATTTCCTGAAATCTTAAATAATTTCATCTTATTTAAATGGATAAATTTTTAAAAGAAAAAGATAAAAGAAAATTTCAATCATATGATGAAAAAAGTAAGTGTGATCAACCAATTAGATTGTTAATAATAGGATCGAGTGGATCTGGAAAGACGATGTTATTGTTGAATTTTATTTATAATAGATTAATTCCATATTCAAGTGTATATGTTTTTAGCAAATCTTTAGAACAACCAGCATATGTAAAGTTACAAGAAAGATTCAAAAATGTAGAATCAAAAGTTAAGAAAAAGTTATTTTATTTCTTTAATTCATATGAAGATATAATTCCTTTAACAGAATGTAAACCAAATTCATTGATTGTTTTTGATGCTTGTATTTTAGAAAATCAAGATAAAATTAAAGAATAGTTTGTGATGGGAAGACATAAAAATATTTCATGTATTTATCTTTCACGGTGTTATTCAAAGATTTATATTCAATTGATTAGAAATAATTTAAATATGCTTTGTATTTTCAAACAGAATGAACATTATATTAAAAAGATTTATGAGAACTTTGTTGGATTAGATATGAATTTTATTAAATTTAAGAATATTTGTAATGAATGTTGGAAAGAAGATTATGGACTTATAACTATACATTTAATGTCAAAACCAAAGTATGTGAATAAATTAAAAAACTTATAAGGTGCATGTTCAATTTCATGTTATGTTTAAGTTATGTTCAAGTTCATGTTATGTTCAAGTTTACGTTATGTTCAAATTTAAGATAATTTCTTATAACATTTTTTCCTTATAAATGGATTTGGTTGAATAAGCTAAAAAACTTCATCAAATTGAAAAGAAATTAATTAAAGAATTTAAAGAACAAATTAATATTGATGAAAGCTATAAAATAATGAAACAAAAAGCATATGAACCAATAACATCTGCAATTTGCAAAGTTGAGAATAAAATTGGTGAAGTTTTAAATAAAAATGAAAATTTAATAGAATTTTCATTTAAAATTTTTCTAATCCTAAATCTAAAGAAGATGAAATATCATTTGTTGATGAACAGCAATCTGAATTACCGAAATTACCATCTTTAACACCTTTTAGACCAAGAACTATTGAAGAATCAGCTTTTATTGATCCACATATTGAATCACCAAAAACTTTAGGAAAAATAATTGAACCAATGGCACAAAAATATTTATCAAGAGCAAAAGATAATTAATTTGGTTTATATTGGGATAAACATAAGAAATCATTTATGATTGGTGATTAAATAACTACAATTGATAACGATGATTTTACTATTAAAGGAAAAAATATAATGGAACTCATGGTTTATGGAGGTTAATTACAAATAAAGAAGTGCCAAAAAAAAGAACTATACACTGAAAAAGATTTAAATTACTAAACAGAAATATTATAGAAATCTAATACAATTAAAGATCCATCATTAAATAAACCTAAGGCTAGTAGAGGAAGTAAATATTTTAATTTAATCAAATCAAGTTGGAAATCATGAAATGAAAAAGAAGAATCTGTTATTAAAAAATACAATGAAACAAAATTGAATATAAATACATTGATGATTTAAATGAATTGAGCAAGAGAATGCACTATATTTATGTGCAAGAAAAGGCTGGAAAAATATTTTTTTTAAAGAAAAGAGAGCTATAAAAGACTTTATTTCTAATATGTTAGATAAAGCAATCGAAAAGCCAGAAGGTATAAAATATTTAATAAGAATTTTATCAGCAATTAATTCACCAATAATGAAAGAAGGTTCTGAAATGTTTAACAATATAATTAACAATTTACCCTTTTAAATTCATGTACCTGGTTATCAATATTTGGGACCTGGAAGTAAACTAGAGAACAGATTAAAAAGAGAAGATCCTGGAATTAACGAATTAGATATAGCAGCGATGAAACATGACATTTTTTACAGAGATCATAAAGATACAATATCAAGAAATGAAATTGCAGATAAAGAACTTCAGAATAAAGCAATAAAAATAGCATTTTCAGCTAAAGAACCAGTGGCTGAAAAGACTTGTAGCTATTTCAACAGCAGGTGCAATGTGGTTAAAAAGAAAATTTGGAATGGGTTTAAAAGAATATGAAAATGTTTAATAAATAAATGGAGCTCGTAAAAGTAAAATTGAGTGATAATCAGAAATATAAATTAAATCTGCTTTCAAGAAAAAAATCATCAGTTAATTCAGTTTAAAAATGATCAACTAAATAATGGAAATGATACTGTAATGTTAATAAAAAGACAATTCAATAAATTTAATAAGCATTTAAAAGATAAAACTGGAGTGAGAATTGAGCTTTCTTACAGTCAATTACAACAAAGTAAAGATGGAGGTTTGTTAAAGGAATTATTGGATTTTGGTAAAGAAGTTCCTGTTGTTAACGAAGTTGTTCCATATATGTTAAAAGAGCTGTTCCAATTGTCAAAAAGATGTAATTCCAATTGTGAGAAATATTTTAACTTAGTTAGATAAAGAATTGCATGAAGTTACTGGATCTGGATTAGATAAAATCACTTAAGATTATGTTAAGAAAAATATTCTTTTTTATTTAAAATAAAACCTTTAACTTTTGGTGAAATTGAAGAATTATGTATGAATATAAAATATTTTAAAGGTGTTTTTGTGCGTGATTCATTACCTGAAAATATTGATAAATTTGAATGTGGAATTGTAAATTTGGATTCTTTCAAAGGAACTGGAACCCATTGGGCTTGTTATTATAAAAAGGATAAAATTAAATATTATTTTGATTCATATGGAAGTGTAAATCCACCAACTGAATTGGTTAAATATTTAGATAAAGAGAATATTTTTTATAATGATTCACAAATTCAATTTTATGAGGATCCACCTATTTGTGGTTATTTATGTCTTTATGTTTTTAATGAAGTTGTAAAAAAACGAAGATTTTAAAGGTATTATTAACAAATTATTACTTAATAAATATGACTTCACAAAATATTTTTGATGTATTTGGAAGGCAGATTAAAACAAATAATGTTGATGAACTTAACAACAAAGTTGTTCATATGAATTAAATTGATTTAAGAAATGAATTTGATAGAAAAATTGAAAACCTAAAAGTGGAATTTTCAAATGGTGTACAGAAGGTCTTTAATAATTTAAAAGATAACATAAGCAAAGTTGATAAAATAGCTGAAGCAATTAATGTTGAAAAACATTATATAGGTTTGAACAAAAAGAAAAGAATAGTTGGCGTAAAATTTGGTATTGATAAAAATTATGTTGTTATTAAAGAACAAATTGGAAAACCATTAAAATTGTCTGAAAACATTGAAATTGTTAATTCAACAGATTCAAATATTAAGAATAGTTTAAATGTAAAAGGAAGAAGAATATCAAATGTAAATGAAGGAATTTATCCACATGATGTGCTTGTAAAGATTCAGTTAGATGATTTTATTAAAACTTTTGAAGTTAATACAAAAGATTATACAAATATTATTCAACATGTTAAAGATTTTGTAACAGAAGTGTATGAAAATTTGGAAACTAAAAAAAACAAAACTTGATTGTAAAAAAGATAAAGATAATGTAAAATAATTTTTATTTATTAAATGGCTTTAATATATTGTTTAAAATGTAAGAAAAAATCAATTCTAAAGATTTGAAAGTAATTCAAGATAACAATAAAAAGAGAGTGAAAGCAAAATGTTGTATATGGAATTCAAATAAAAGTCAGTACCATGTTAAGATATGATAAAAAATATTATAGAAATGTTAAAAATTATTATTCGTTGACTTTGTTCAACTCATTTGATTTGTTTATAAATTAAATTACGAAGATTAGGAAGAAAAGTGATTATTTCAAAATAATATTAATTGGTAGTTAAGAGATTATATTGATGTTTGAGAATTAAGTGAATCATTCATAGAGATATTAATTAGGAACATCATAATGTATCTTCAAGGTTTATTATTGATCATTCCTTAGACATATCTAAACAAAAGAAATTGATTAATATTTTTTTCTTATTAATGGTGGACTATGTTATAGAGTGAGATGAGTATAAAAACTTCTATCCAATATCTAATTTAAATTTAAATGATCCAAATAAAAAAACAGAATTTAATATTGACTTTGGAGATGGTTTTTGTTCTTCAAAGTTTCAATTTTATATTTCAGGGAAAGTAACAAAAAAAGATGGTTCTGATCATATAAAAACTAATATTAAACTTGTAGATAATTTCCTTCCATTTTTATTTTCAAAAATAGAAGTTAAGAAACATAATAAACTTATAGATGAAGTTGAATATCCTAAACAATTAAGTACAATTAAAGGAACAATAACTTATTCAAAAACTGAACAATTTAATAATGTATTTGAATCTAATTTTAATAAAACATTTGAAATAATTGGAAGTTTATCACATCTTGTTATAGGATTTTTTTTAAATGTTAACTTTCCAATTTACAAATGTGGTTTCAATATAAGTTTTGTTAGATCTGAAGATAATGATGCAATTTATAGATGGAGAGATAAAAAAGCTGATGAACATAAGATGATGCTACATTACCTGAGAACGCTAAAATAACTATTGAAGAGTTTTTTATTAGAGTACCAATAATTGAGTATAAAACAACTAGTAAAATTCAATTAATTAACGAGATTATTAAAAAGGAAAATATAATTTTTAACTGTAACCATTGTCAGTATATTGAAGTAAAAATTGTTGTTGGAAAAATTATAGTTTTGATATAACAAATATTTATAGAAATATTAATAACCCAAAGTTTATTATAATTGGTTTTCAAAAAGAAAGATTAAATGATCAATTTTTTGATATTTCAAAGTTTGATATCATGTTTGTAAAAAATATTAGAGTAAAATTAAATGGACACTATTATCCTAATAAGTTATTAAATTTAGATATAAATAATAATAAATTCAGAATTATGTATGAAGTGTATTAAGACAATAAAAAGAGATATTATAATAATAATGAGATGTATTTTAATCCAAATGAATTTTTAGGTAATAGACCACTGTATGTGATTGATACAACAAAAATTCCAACTAATATTTCTGGATCAAAAAATGATATAATTGTTGATGTGGATTTTGATTATGATATTAAAGCTACAAGTAAGACAAACTGTTATGTTGTGGTTGTTTCTAAAAGAATATTGGAGTATAATGTAATTAAAAATGATATTAAAGAAATTTATTAAATTTGTTTTGCAATTCTTTTATTACATATCTGAAAAGAAGATTACAAACTTGAAAATATTAATTTGAAACAAAGATTATTAAATAAAATGAATTATTAAATTTGAATAAAATATTAAAAGAATGTTGAATAAATTATTATATTGTTTAATATTTTTGTTGAAATTGTTTAATCTACACTAGGGTTCCAAAATTAAATAGAAATTTTGTTTAATTTAAATCATTTTTTGAAATGTTAGTTTATTAAAAAGTTAAAAAATTAAAGGAATTTTAACGATTTTTAGTTTATTTTTTTTTTTTTTTTATATTATAGATAATTTAGTGAAATGTGTTGAATATTTATTGAAATTGTTAAATCTTAGTTTGTCTCCTAAAGTGGTCTAGAACCCCTATAATATTATCTACTAAGATGAAAATATATTATAAATGTACAAATTGGGCGAACCGGTGGTCGAGCGGTCTAAGGCGTCAGGATTTTGAGCTTGGGTTAGAGATAGCAGCTGAACAGTCCAGGTAAATTGATACTCCTAGGTTATTGGCTACATTCTTTGGTTTTAAGTCAAGTGATCCTGCAATACACACATGTGCAATATCTATATAGCAGTTGGGTAGGCCTATTCTGTTAATTTAGAATAAGGCTATTCTCATGAAAATACTATTTGGTCTTATTCAGAGTAGGATATTTCAAGTTCTGGCATTTTGTTTTCACACAATATTAAAATTGTATCATCATCATGCATCATCACCAGGCTATACTGCTGAAGATATTCGTGTAGGTCAATGGTCATCAGTAATGAGTGAAGGTTTCCGACTTCGTTCATCATCATGCACATTCGCACAACCTTAAAAGCTCTCACCCATTTCCATTCCATCCCATCACTCATTCTGTTTTCTCAATAAAATCAAATCATTTTTATTGATTTAAGACATGTATACATGCATTATCAGTCAATAATCAGCTAGCTATACATATTACATAGTACATTGTCAAAATTATCAACCTGCAAAAGAAGAAAAAACAATCATTTATATTTCTTAAATTATTACAATCAAGAAAACACTATAGCCTAAAAATAATAAAATATAGGGAATATATAAAATGTCAGGTGTTATTCAAAATAATGCAACCTAAAATAGAAAATAAAATTAATTAAATAGTCATGCACATGCAATCACTCTCAAAACTAAAATCAAACAGTAAACATACAACTATATACAAATGGTCTTATCTCTGTCCACCAATCATGGTCTTTTAACTGCCTGTTAAAATTTCACAAAAAGCGGCTTCTGACAAGTCAAAAAACTCACTGACACTATACATAGGCTTTTTTTATTAAAAAATCATAAAACCTAGATTTAAAAACTTTAAAATCAAGGCTACTTACATCCTCTGGTAATTTGTTAAAGAGCCTAATACCCATCACAGTATGGCTTGTCCTGGTTTTCTCCAGCCTAACGTGAGGTAAGTCAAGCTTAGTCTTGTACCTCGTTTGTATGTCATGTATATTCCTTCTACATTTATAGCTCCATTTATTTATAAATAAAAAAGAACCACCTGAAAGTTAACTATAATTATAGTTAACATATAAGTTAACTATAGTTGGTATTTCAAGCCTAACAAACTAAGGTTTGCAGTGTGCAGTAAAATGTGATTTTGTCATGATTCTAACTATCTTCTTTTGTAATAACAATAAATCGTGTATTCTAGGTGAACTCCCATAAAAAATTAAGCCATATGAAATTACTGACTGAAATAAAGCGTAATAGGTAGTTTTAACATAATTGACAGGAACATAATGCATAAGTCTAGATAACAAAAACACGATTCTTGATAATCTATTAATAAGGTTATCTATGTGTGGAACCCAAGATAATTTTTGATCCAATAATATACCCAAAAATTTGACATGATCCGTAGCATCTACAATATTATCTGGCACATGCTTGAGACTAAAAATGACATTCATAGTCTTATCTTTATTTAAAAGAAAATTATTGGCTGCAAACCAGTCACAGGCAGTAATTTTAACATGCTCAACTTGGTCATTTAATTCTTTAAAATATATTCCATGGAACAAACACGTTGAGTCATCAGCATGTAAATAGGTATCAGAATCTAGACAATCAGGCAAATCATTGATAGATATTTAAAAAAGGAACGGCCCAAGGACCGAACCCTGGGATATGCCATAAGGTACACTCACCTGAGCAGACCTCCTACCTTTTACATAAACAACCTGCTTTCTATTGGCTAGATATGACTCAACAAGTTTAAAACTGTACCTAAGATTCCATAATGTTGAATCTTAGAAAGTTCGCTGTTATAAGTCACTTGTGTTTCATATGGTGCCGGAAGAGCTGACACAGCTGTATACATTTTGAGTTCCGAATCAAGCATTGTCCATGATTGGTCTGAGAGGCATATTGGGATTAAATAGAACAAGGAAAAGTATTGTGTATTGTCGATTCCTTCCAATGTGGGTTCGGAGTCTGTCGGTGAGTTGTTGCTTGGCGGTATCAGACTAAATGAGTGTGAATCCTCAAAGCTCTTGGGCCTCATGTTCGATGGTGACCTCACTTTGTCTGGTCATGTAAGTGCTGTTTGTCGGTGGGCCCTTAGTCGACTAAGAATGTTATACAAACATAGATGCTTGTTTCCTAAACAGACCAAGCTTCGCCTTGTCCAGGCTCTTGTGCTCACTGTGATCGATTACTGCCTCCCTGTGTATGGCAATATTGTGTCTAAAGGGGATTTAGACAAATTACAGAGAGTGCAAAATATGTGTGTCAATATATCTAAAATAATTGCTTATATATCATCAAGCCTTAGCAGCCAAAACCCTTCCAAATGAACTCAATGATGTCTTAAAGTTGTGTATTAAAATAGTAAATTACATAAAAAACAGTGCATCAAATACTCGACTGTTTAAAACTCTTTGTGAAGATTTTGGAAGTGATCACAAAACACTATTATTTCCTACAGAAGTACGATATTTCAAAAGGAAACATGCTGGCAATATTATTTGAGCTTAGAGATGAAGTAATCACCTTCTTGGAATGTCAGAAGCAAAATGAGCTAAGCAATGCCTTAAAAAACCGTGTGCTCAAGTAATATTGGCTTATTTTTCAGATATCTTTGACTCGTTGAACAGCCTTAATATAAAACAGCAGGGTGGAGACTCAAACATAGTTACTCATCGTGATGCGATCAACATGTATATTGAAAAATTGCAGCTTTGGAGGCGTAAAATATCAGAAAATCCCTGCAAGTACTTTAAATTTCCCTAAAGTAGAGTCAATCTCAGAAGAAACACGCTTCAAGGACATTTATGAAGGATCAAATTTGAAAAGCCAAATATTAAACCATTTGGAGAGCCTTACTGAAGAGTTCTAGAAATACAACCCAAACACTTGTGATGATTGTATTTACAGATTGTCAACCAACCCATTCATTGTCAACATAGACTCGCTGCCTGGATCAATTCAAGAAGAAGCTTTAGAAATAAAAAACGATTCCTTTGCCAAATAAAGCTTTGATATGATAGACAAACCTTCATTTTAGTTAAAATATTTCAAAGTGTATTCTAGTGTATAACGGGAAGCTCTTCGTTTATATTTGCCTTTTTCAAGCACATATTTGTGCGAAAAAGCATTTTCAACACTTGTGGCAGGTAAAACGAAATATAGGAACATACTTGATGTTGCTAGTGACTTACTTTGTGCACTAACTAAAACTCAGCCAAGAATAGGCATGCTAGTAAATAAAATGCAAGCTCATCCATCTCATTAATCTACCTAATTTATTTTCCTCTTACCAGTATTTTATGAAAACTTATATAGAGTGTATATTGTTTTAACTTATTACAGTCAAAATAAATGTTTTGTTTTCAATGTATTACTTATTTGTTTTTTCCTATGCCCTTATAATTTATTTTAACAGGGGGGGGGGTGCGAGTATGTTTCATTTCAACAAAAGGGGGCATGGTACAAAAACGTTTGGGAAACTCTGGCCTAGACGCTGTTCTCCGGACCGACGGTTCCATCGTTCATACGCACACATAGGAAGTTGTTAAATGGAAGGCAATTCTTAGAGCA
>JAQJVL010007231.1:0-24921 GCA_035578905.1 Stictocephala bisonia | reverse complement strand
CTCGGCACTGTCCAGCGGGCAAGCCTCGTACACAGAGCTGAAATACGAGGCGAAATTTTCTGCTATTGCTGCTCTCCCCTCCACTTCCCCACCATCAATTGATATTACAGTAGGGCTTTGATTTATTGTTCTCATGTTCTTAATCACTTTCCAAAATGATGCTGGATCCGAACTAATTCTCCTTTCTAACAGTGTTACGTAATTATTGTAAGCAAATCTTATGTTAGTTTTTATTTCACTACGTACATTTTTATATTCTATTAAAGTATCTTGTAAACCATGCTTGTTAAATTTATGCCGTAGCCTTTCTTTTCGTTTGATCATAACAATTAAATCCCTACTAAACCAAGGTGGATATTTTGATTTATGTTTTATCGACTTGGGTACAAATAAGTTAAATATATTATACAACTCTCTGTAAAAATACTGAACAGCTTCATTAACATCCTTAATAATCATTAAATCCTTCCAGTCCTTATTTCTAATAGCATTATAAAGAGATAGAAAATCATCTTTTTTAAAATTATAATTAGGTAAGAAAACCCCGTGAGCAGTCCTAATTTCATGAAACACATTAAAAGTTATACTTAAAGGCGGATGGTGCTTATCAACAGGCACAGCTGGACAACATTCTCTGCTTACGCTAACACTATCTATATCTGATAAGACAAGGTCAAGCGTCCTACCTAATTGGTTAACAATGTTGTTTTTTGAGTATAATTTATACATGTTGATAAAGAAAAGCAACTGTTTACAAATATCATTCCCCGAGCTTAAATTACAATCAATACCAGTTATCGGTAAGTTAAAATCTCCCAAAATTAATATTTTTTCCTTCTTAAAATTAAATGAATCTAGTTTTTCAAAATACATTCTATAATTATGGATTGACGAGTTAGGTGGGAAATAAACCACAGAAATAACCACAGATTCCTTCTTAAAAGATTCTAATTTAACCCATAGATTTTCCCCTTCTGTTTCTAAACAATATAACCTGCGAGCTTTAAATCTATTGGATACTGCTAATAGAACCCCGCCTCCCCTAGACTGCCCTGTGTTTCTATCACGTCTAAACACCTGATAATCAGAAGGAAAAAGTTCGGAACTAGATACTGAATCATTCAACCAAGTTTCAGTTAAAGCAATTAAATCCCAATCACTAGTCATTACACTCAAACGGAAAGGCACGGTTTTGGATCTCAAACCCCTTACGTTTTGATAGAACAAACTGACAATATTACTACACATTAATATTCAACAGGCAATAATAAATAATTTATACTAACTAATAACAGGACATGCAAATAAATATAGATCAAAACCTTAGGCCTACTCATCTTATGAACAAGAAATAAATTATACATCGTAATAAGAAAATCATGCGAAATAATGTGAATCAATATAATATGCATCTTACGAACAAGAAATAAATTATATATTCTATCGAGAAGTTTGTGAGAATAAATACAAATTAAGAAAATGTGGATCTGATAAACAAGCAATACATTATGTATTATATCAAACAATGCGTGCAAACAAATATAAATTGAAACAGTGCAGATCTTATGAACGAGCAATAAATTATATATTATAACAATAAAAGTGTCCAAAAAAATATAATTTAAAACAATGCGGATCTTATACTCGAGCAATGAGTTACATATTATATCAAGAAATACTAGTAAATAAATATAAATCAAAAAAGTATACATCTTACGAACAGGCAAGAAATTATATATTCTGATATGGAATTTGTACGGAAAAATATATAAAAACAGTATTCTACATATAAGCAGTGAACGAGATATAGTAACAAGCAATGAGTGCAAATAAATATATTGTAACAATGAACCATGCATTATTAAAAATAAAATCATGCTTGTTCCTCTTACTAATCAAATGTAAGCAGTTCATTTCAGCTTATCCAAATCAGTCTTGGTAGTAATGTGAATCGCACGTTGTCCTTCTTTATTTCTTAAAAATATCTTGCCGGCATTCGTGATCCAGGAATAATTATAATCGTTTTTTTCTCTTGAAATCCTGCACGTGCGCCCACAGAAGACGGGTATCCTTTGACAGAGAGAGGTTCACGTATACTTTACTGTCACTCTGAAAGCCCATCTCCGTAGCACTAAAAGCTTTTTTAACACGAGCTCCATTTTTTCTGTCTCATCTGCTCCATGTCCAAACGCCTACAAAATTTCAAAATAATACCTCGGGGAATATCGGGCTTGTTAGGGTTCACTGAAAGCCTGTGAACGGCATCTATCATGCTGTCTTCCAGTTTAAAATTTAGAACCGCTGCCACACGCTTTACCACAAACATAATGTTTTCTTTCGAATCTTCTGGTACACCCTGTATTTCTAATGAGTTGCTGCGGGAATACTGTTCGGCTGCAGCCAGTTTCCCTTGCAGATCACAGATTTGACGCTTTAACAAATTATTCTCACTTACTATATAATCTAATTTTTCTTGACAAGATGAAATCAAATTATTATTGGCTGTAACAGACTGTTGAACTTCAGTCAATTGTTCAAAACATGATTCCACTGACTTAGCAATTTCAAGTTTAAAAATTTTTAAGTCATTCTTTATTTCTTTAATATCCTTTAAATACTGTTTATTGTCATTTTTAATTTGACCTACATCTTTAAGTAATAAGTCAAGCTTATCTTCAACAGACATTGTCTCTTGGTTGCCACTGTTGTTACGAGTAGTAATAGGCATGACTCAACACTAAACTATCGCAGTCGCTTTGTTATCAGGACTACCTCAACCTTGACCTTGACACATTGCGCCACTCCGGATAACCTTAAATGTAATTCACAATGCACAAATCTGCTTACTGCAGGTAAACCAAATAACTATACTGCATAAAATTCACAAATATTGTAGCACAAGAGTAACAACACAACATGCAATAAACCACAACTTTTAAAACAGACTAAAACCCTGCTTTTAATAGGGTTAACCGAGAGCGATCACACACGCGACTAGCCTGTCAACATGCTATCCCCTCCATACATTTTAATATTCATTTCATAATTTGACTACCATACGTTTTAATGAAGAAGAAAGTAATACTTTAAATAAATCAATAAAATACAACATAAATCTTGACCACAAAGTACATGAAATCGAAGATGATTTAATCAATATGGACATATCCATAATGACAACTGATACAAAAGAACGAGAACATTTCAGACATGCTTTCATACATGAACTAAATAAAATTAATATAAACACAAATAATAATATAAAAACACATACAGCAAACAAAGAAATGACAACTATACATTCCATCTCAACGAAATTAAAAGAGAATAATGCTATACTAACCAAAGCTGATAAAGGAAATACAGCAGTTGTTATGTACAAAGATGAATATGACAATAAAATAAAAGATTTTATTCAAAATAACAAATTAACACTTTTAAAAAAGGATCCTACTAACCATTACTCAAAAACAACTAACAAAATCATGTCTAAATGTAATACAATTCCAAAACCTGTACAATATCAATTAAAAATGACCAACCCCAAAGCTCCTACCCTAAGAGCTCAACCTAAAACATATAAACAAATATACCAATCAGACCAATAGTCAACTTTCAAAATGCACCATCATATAAATTATGCAAATGTTTGAATAAAAAGATTCAAGAAAACGTCATTTAGGACTACAATTACAACATAAATAGCACTACTGAACTGATATACAATATAAAAGATATTCAGATTCCAAACCAATGTCAATTTATATCATTTGATATACAAAACATGTACACAAACATTCCTACTAAAGAAACATTAAACATTTTGAGAAATGATCTCACACTAAAAGATTCAACACTAATGAAATTAATGATATTATCAAATCAACTGAAATTTGTATTGAACAAAACTACTTCAAATATAATGACAATTTTTACCAACAAAATAATGGACTACCAATGGGATATCCTTTATCAGGAATATCTTCTTACACAATTTGGAACAAAACAAAATTTTGAATGAATCAAATCCTCACAAACAAAAAATAATCTATTGGTTTCGTTATGTTGATGATGTAATATGTCTTTTCCAAGGAAACGAAAAAGAAAGTGATGAATTACTAGAATACATAAATTCATTAAATTACAAGATAAATTTACAAAAGAAAATGAAGCAAAAGAAATAAACTATTTAGATCTAACTATCATAAATATTGGAAATAAACACTCTTTCAAAATTCTTAGAAAATCAACCCAAAGTGACCTACTAATTCCATATAATTCTAACCACCCATGGAAGTACAAATTATCTAGTTTTAGATCAATAATAAACAGAATGTTAAACGTCCCAATGCAAAAATATGATTATGAAGAAGAAAAAAGAACAATAAAATATTTAGCTTCGAAAAATGGTTACAATCAGACAATTGTTGACAAAATTTATAAAAAGAATAAAAATAAACAAAAATAAGAAAATGGAAGAAAAAGAAAAGAAAAAATTTATCAGTGTTCCTTTCAATACAAAAATGAATAAAGCTATTAGAAAGACATTTCAACACAGTAAATATATACTCAGTTACAAAACAAAGAACAATACTTTTACTTTAATTAACAAACTATCCAACAAAGAAAATAAAAATAACAAATATGAAAAATATGGAATATATGAAATAAAATGCTCAGAATGCAATTCTTTTTACATAGGACAAACCGGAAGAACATTTAATTTGCCTGACAAAGAACACATACAAGCCATAAGAAACAACAACTCAACATCAAATAAATCTAACTTTGCAGAACATATTCTCCAGTCAAATCACAGTTATCAAAATATAAATGAAAATGTTACAGTTTTAGAATACGAGAAGAAAGGAGAAAAATTGAATACCAAAGAAAATTTACACATATACATAAACAATTATGATGAACCAAAGAACATATTAAATACACAAATTAACATGAACAATCCTATATATGAAAAAATAAGAGAAGTTAAAAAACATAAGAATCAAAAGTAAAATTCAACCTACCCACACACTAAATTAATCATATGTTATGTTATTATCATCTGTTTTATTTTTATTTTTATAATTTGTTAATTTATTTTAGGTTATATTATTTACTATCTGAAGATGGCCTAAGAGCCGAAACCAGTCATATATTTTTATAAAAATGAATAAAAAGGGTACTTCATTATATTTATCATTCAATTTATTAAAATAGTAGCCCTAACGTGAACTAGTTTATACATTTAAAAAATAGTTTAAATGTGGCCACTTTTTTATTTGCGTCTTAAGTATGCTGAATTAATTACTAGAATACATGAAAATAACACTACGGGGACAATTTGGTTTCAAAAAGCAGACATTCTGTTACAACAAACATTTTCGCGGACAGAGATGTAAACTGAAGCGAACCGTATGAATTATATAAATTATAATTAAAATAATATATTATAATCTTGCTCAATTTTCCCATTGCCATGAGAAAAGTAATTATTTTACTTCGACAACAGTTCTTACACAAGGACTTTTCAAAAATTTTAGTTTTACTGATAAATATTTTACAGTATTTTAGGAGTGATTAATTTAATATGATTTAAATAGGCCTACACAAATTAATAATATGACGATTTTGTAAAACACAACTGTTAAAAATGACCAACAATCAAAATAAAGCAATGCCTAAATACGACTGTGACATGAGTCAGAAGCGATCAAGGTTGTTTATATAGATAAGTTGAATACATAAAAAATTACAAGATATTCATTTGGCAAATGATTTGTCAACCATTTCATGAATTATTTACAATAATGTATTACTATGTTAGTGCTATAATACGTGAACTTAGAAATATATCTTGTAAAAATATAGTAAGCATTTTTACAAGATATATTTTGTACAAGATATACATTCATTAATACAAAATATACATTAAATGTATAAAAATGTAGTAGTAAGTATTTTTAAAAGAAAGTTAGCATATAATTTTATTCTATAAATAAATGTGTACAAATTATTCCTTAATATTACAAAAACATATATATACATATATATAAACATGTATATAAAGAAAATAGTCCTTTCTAGTTTAATAATGTAATATATAGTATATAATACGCTTAAAGTTAATATTTGACATATTTTAAATAACAATTTTAAAACCAGAATACTATTTACAAAACAGTATATACGTGTATGGGTAGACGGGTTACTATAGTACGCGCGCTGAAGGTCCGGCCTCCTGGCTGGCCTACTAGTCATATAAAAACATCGACTTTGAGCGAGGCAGTCACAGACAGATCGTAAAGGGTGATTGTTTACGTGTTTATGAAGTATGTGTATTTTGATATTTCTTATAATTAGACCATTATTTAAAATAAAAACATCAAATAGGTTGAGTTTGAAAGTTAACAAATTAAAACGTATATCAATAACAACAATTAAATATATCATACAAAATTATAAATCAGATAATAACTTTAATTGAAATTAAGTAACTAAGAAATATATAGCCTACTTCTTACTGTCACTAAGAAAAATATTTCTGTGATTTCCCGTACCGTTAAAATACATATAATTTTTATTTAAATTGGTTTAGAATAAAAATGACGAGTTGGGAGTGATTCGTCAGTTTTATAAAACTCATGGATGGTTCTTCTAACGACACATTTGTCGAAATCGTCTAGTTCTGTCGCTGTTCTTTTTCTCTTGTATTTTTTGGGAGTTGTGAACGAACATTCTCTTTCCGCTGAAGTGTCCAATAAACACTTTTCACACCAAATTTCCTTTATAAAAGTTTTTGAAACGCCACATGCAACTGCAGTTCGTTCTAACGATTTTTACGGGGATTCGTTGTTCATCTCTTAATTTGGCCTCATTCGCCAAGAACTCACTTACTTTCCAAATAATTTCCCTACCCTGACTTCTAGTAGTTTTTTCCTTGAGCTACTTTAGGAATAAAGCGAGCCATAGTTGAGGCAGGAACCACTAAAGGAATAAACTATTTAGGATTTACGTTCACTAATTTTACAACTTTAATAGTCTGCAGAGGCTGTCAGCCATGTTGGATTTAATCTTATTAGAACGATGTTTTTTCGAACCGGACAAATGATCACGCTTGTGCAAATTTAACAATTATTTTCAAACGGTCTTTTCCAAACAAATTGTATTTGATCAAGAGTGAAATTACTCGTTGAACTGCTTTGTGGATTTATAATTAGTGTAACAGAATAAATATAAAAATTATTTAGTTTGAAGATTTTATTTTTCCTATTTTTCAAAACTAGGCTTATGTATTCATAATATCAAAAGCAAACCCAATGCGCAATATGATAGCATTTTAAATGACAACTCATACACAACTTTTGGTAAATAAATAATGATAAAAATATGGATTCAAAATAACGTTGTTTTTATGAGAATTAAACCAGTATGGTCGACAGACTCTGCAGACTCTTAACACACTTAAGGAACACAAAAAATACAAACTGACTTATTACACTATAGTAGTTGGATAAAAAGAAACATATAACCAACTAAATAATTGTTTATCGTACACTTGAGTAAAAATTCTTAACACGCTAAACCACAAGCCAATATATTGCACGCAGTCTGGAAACATACTGAATGTGCATCCGTAGGTAACAATTAACGTAACTTATTTTAGAAGCAAGCATGGAAAAGACTCCTAGCGTGGGAAAGTCTGACACTAGCGAATGTTTCCAGGACTGCAGGCATATTGGGCCCTCCACCCGTCTCCTCCCTATCACCGCCCGGCGGGCTCGAGGCCGGACCTTCGCCGCGCGGTCTATACCACTGTACATGGAAGAGCGGGTGGATCACTACCACTGTACGTGTATGGGTGGGTGGGTCTGATGACCATAAATTACTATAGTACGAATATTAACTAAGTTTATTACAAGTGATAGCCAAGTCCATAACGGTGGCTGGCCTAGTTTATTAGGGGTACTACACGAGTTGATCATCAGTGTTAGCCATGTTGATCAAGAGTGCTAGCCAAGCCCATCACGGAGGCTTCCTCAAGTTTATTAGGGGTACTAAACGAGTTGATCATCAGTGTTAGCCATGTTGATCAAGAGTGCTAGCCAAGCCCATCACGGAGGCTTCCTCAAGTTTATTAGGGGTACTACATGAGTTTATCATCAGTGTTAGCCATGTTGATCAAGAGTGCTAGCCAAGCCCATCACGGAGGCTTCCTCAAGTTTATTAGGGGTACTACACGAGTTGATCATCAGTGTTAGCCATGTTGATCAAGAGTGCTAGCCAAGCCCATCACGAAGGCTTCCTCAAGTTTATTAGGGGTACTACACGAGTTGATCATCAGTGTTAGCCATGTTGATCAAGAGTGCTAGCCAAGCCCATCACGGAGGCTTCCTCAAGTTTATTAGGGGTACTACACGAGTTGATCATCAGTGTTAGCCATGTTGATCATGAGTGCTAGCCAAGCCCATCACGGAGGCTTCCTCAAGTTTATTAGTGGTACTACACGAGTTGATCATTAGTGTTAGCCATGTTGATCATGAGTGCTAGCCAAGCCCATCACTGAGGCTGCCTCAAGTTTATTAGGGGTACTTCACGAGTTGATCATTAGTGTTAGCCATGTTGATCATCAGTGCTAGCCAAGTCCATCACGATCACCACCCAAGTTGATCAGTGTGGCTGCCACAAGTTGATCATGAGGTACCCAATTAGGTGCGTGGATACTCAAGTAATTGAAAATGCATTAAATTAATACAAAACCAAACTGAGCAGAACATCTTATTTGAGCAATTTAATAATAGTTCAACAATTTCAGTACACAAGTGTATGTCGCACAATACACATTTCAAACAGTATAATACTTATACTGTATTAATAAAAAATTAGCGCAATATGTAGGCTACGAATATTATAGTGATCGATTTCGATAAACCACATTTACCTTAATCGATCACCATAATATTTTTTCAGTTTATATTAATATTGTATTAAATTCATGTACCAACACGTACTATACTAATTTAAAACAACTTTTTTTTTAATTCGTATTTTTTTTCACAATGCACAATGTTTAAATATCACTTATATCAATGTTTTACCGTCCTAAGCCTTCTCATTGGTTGTTCAATGGAAGACACCGGGAGTGGTACGAGGTTTCCACAGACTACCTTGCCCCATGACTTAAAAGTTCTCAAAGGATTGCCGCTCCTCCCCGCTCCGTCTCCATCTGTCATATTTTTCTGTCCTTGTTACCATTTAGGAAAAATACTTGCTTGGAAGTTACCTTCTTATAAAATTACAAATAAATGATATAGCATTTTTTTCTACCACAACAATAATGAATTATAATAAATTAACAGTTACAAGTTAACATTACTGTTTTTACATTTAAAACATAAAATGAAGGTCAATAGAGGCAGGGACTTAGAATTACTTATTGCTTTGATCAAGCCGGAATTATTGAATTAATATTTTTACTGTACTCATTCTTTAATGTAGTTTATATGATTTATTTCATAGCCATCTTGTATATACTGTAGATGATTATTACAGTATTTGTCATGCCATAATAAATATTGTGCACTGTCATTAGGAAAAAACGTTTTATGCTTTACTTTGTAGTTAGATTATATGAGGAACCACATGGGAACGCACATTTTAATTTAAACAAAATTAGCCATGCAAAAGTAAGTGGACTGACTCTAAATAAGGAAATCAATCTGAAAAATGGCACTGATATCAGTTGTCGTAGGTCTACATTGCATCCATCAATGTTTAATTAAATGAAGAAAGATTTTTATGAATGAAGTAGTAAAATCCATCCGCGTCTAAGAAGTTCAGGTTTTCGCCACTTGGATCTCACAAATCACCACATTTTATAGCAATAAATTACCATGCAGGCATTTACGTGGCCCCATATTGCGCCTAAAATTTTAAAGATATTGCTGTAACCAAAACTAAATTGAAACTAGATCAATTTCTGACTAAAATTGCTTTTTAAAATTTCGATAACAGCTCTAGTCTTATTTTTGCACTAGTTTAAATATTGGGTAACTTCAATAACCTATAAAATCAAAATGAAGAATTCAAAAATTTAAAAAAGCGTTTCTGGTCAAAAATATCTTTATCTTTAAATAGATACTTCATTTATAAGTTTACCACAGTAAATAAAGCAGTATCATGGATCGCGCAAAGCAGTTTTTACGCTTCTCAGCTCGGGGATTTAGAGCCCTCTTAAACTTAGACAGACAAATAGGCGGGCGGAGACCGAGACAAAAGTTATTACGTCAGAACTTATGACGGGGGCTCGTCAGTCACAGCCAATAGTAGTTGCATTCGTGCCGCTGGTACTCTCCTGAGCTGCCGACAGTAAGTATCAGTGCTGGTATTACATAGCTTTATTGATGTGATGTTGGTTAGGTGTAAGAGAGGACTCCATAGTCCTAACCTCACAATTTGAATAAGAAGAAAATACAATAAAGACATTTTTCATTTCATGTTGTTTCCATTGAAGGTTGAGCACCTTATAATTACACTTTTGGGTAATTGGCTCTTTTTTAAGGATTAGTCAACTTTTAGTCAATAACAAGGACTAAATTTGCTCAACTCCATTTATTACTCTCATTTATAATCCATATTCACCCACATCTTGTCCATTAGCATCTCACTTATAAAACTGTTTTATTCTGTGTTCTCAGTTTGACCTTTTATTCATTTATTCATCATTAAGACACTGATCGCAGAGATATGGGCAAATATGACGGGCAAATGAGTGTCATTTTTGTAGACAACAAGTGTAGTGTGTATTCATTGTTATCAAGGTGAAATGCTCCTTAGAAATAGCTATTTATTAATAGCCCAATAGCCAGGGAATTCAAACCACAGAGTATTGATCTAGTTTTCAGCTATCTGACAATGACAAGCCTGACAATGACAAGACTCAGTTCTCTTCCTCACACAACATCTGGATCTTAACTACCATCCAACATAGACACCCCAAACTTCTGTAGTAGTGTCCACGTAAATGGCAACATTCAGGGGACGTCATGTCAATCCCAAGAGGACTAAGTATAGACTTATTGCCTACAATCTACACTTTGTCCCCAAATCAGGGCCGGTTTAAGAGGTTAGCAAAGTAAGAGGCCACATAGGGCGCCAGGAAAAAGGGGGGTACCTAAAAACTCAGTATTAAACTATGAGACTAACAAAATATCGTAATCTGAAGTAAAAGAAAGTGATTCAAAAATATCATATGGTGAAAATATTTGGGTGGTTAGTGGTTCTGATCGCGGCTGATCTAGAGCTTGATGTTGACTCATTCTGCCAAATTCATATTGTAGGAGTATGGTTAAATTGCAGAGTGGAACCCTGTGTACATACATTACGTTTACCACATTATTCAAGTTACTGTTATTCCCAAATTGACGCAAAACCTTACAGAAAGATTTTCTCCCCCCACTACTGGCTGATATTACTTCCCTCATGCACCGTGGAGTAATGCAGCGCTAGCGAGGTTCTTCTGCTACCGTTGATTAATTCCCAATTAATTGTTCACGCCAATTTTTAGCTGATACAATTCTATCACAAATTCAAGATGTCTATTAAAATTAAAAAAAAAAAAAAAACATACAAGAGTCACAGTCAATCACCATGCATTAATTAATGGGCATAAGTAATATTTCAACAAGAATTATTGTAAATTCATCAACTATAATCATGTTTGGTTTACTTGAAGCTTATAAAGTAACACATTTTGTTTTTATGTTACAGTATACATATTTTATATCAGATTAGTTAGTTTAAATCAATTATTAGTTAGATATAAAAATTTTCAAATTATTCTAACTCCTAGGGGCAGGGTGGGCCAAAATATATAATTTTTTTTAGTTAATGTTACTGTAAATCTTCTGTACATCACAAAGATGTATATATTTATTCAATACTACCAATTACACATCATTTCAATTAAAAATAAGACTGGGGACTTATCCGCCCATCTTCAAAATTGCAAAAATCTTTAAAATTTTGAAAAAGAAAAATATCTCCAAGTCAAATCTTTTAAATAGGACCCTATGCCATGTAGCACATTAAATGAAAGGAGCAAATTAAATTTAGATTTTAAGTTCTTACACAATTTTTGTAGTTTTTAAATTGTGGACGAAAACACATTTTTTACTATGAAAGTGGGTTAGGTAAACATTTTTTAACATCAAACTATGTCATGCTGCATATCAAATTAAAGGTCTCTAAAAATAAAACCATTTTAGCTTTAAAGATTTGCCATTATTTATTATGGTTTTCACATGGCCATTGATTTACTTTTCCTTAGTCTTATCTGTATTTTAGTTGTTCTTTGTTTTCAGTTTTTCCTAAGTTTTGCCTCAATTTACGAATAATTTTTTTTTAATTTCTTGTAAGCTGACTTTTGTTGTACTTATTGATCTTTTACTCTTTTTTAGCTTTGTTTTATTTATATTTAATTGGGCTTTAAGGTGTAAAAATATTACATTCAATACATAAGTTAAGTTTACCCTGATATTTGAGTCTCAATCCCTATTCCTTAAAATTTTTGTTTATTTTACTTGTATTTATATCCAGAGAGGAAGTATTTATATCCTCCTACCTCTCAAGTTTTTTTTATATAAGGGGGAAAGGGAGCGCCGCTTATACTAAAAATATGTCCACAACCGGCCCTGCCCCAAGTAGGGCTAATAAAACATTTACTATTTTTGGATATGCAGTCTTAAAGTGATTCGGCTGGCATTAGGGACAACTGAATTCCGCTCACAGTACTGGCTGTACGTCTGACCGTGAGTACTTACACACAGACACTCTACCCCTCCCCGCATATATAATTGCAGGAAGTCGTTGAAGTGCGATCCTGCAGGTACGTGTGCGTAGCAATTGGATTGTAATATAACATGCGGGTAAAAGTACAACCACAAGTTGAGTATATAAAGTTAATCAATTTTTTAAATTGTGTGATATTAAAAAGCATAAGATGCCAAACACAACATAGTATCTTCTTATATAACTCTTCAACCTTCTACCCGAAGACATAAAAATGCTACCAGGAAAGAGTCTGAAGACTGCACTGACCAAATAGCTCTCTAGCTATCTATTCGACGCTCTGGATGAGTTTCTGAACTGGAGAAGAGAAGACAAAACTCTTAATAAGAACAACTAACTTATAACTATGTAAATTTGACGCCATTACACTTCTCAATGATATGTAAATAAAGAGTTTGTCTATTATTCTCGTTGAAATAAAACAAAAATATAACATTAATCATTTAAAATCAAATTTGCAATAAAATTACGTCATTTAAAATAACTGATAAGCAAGACCAGTCCTGTGAAGGTCTGTTTTTATAATTTGGGAATAATCGGGAAAATAGTTTCATAGTTTGGTATGTACCAAGAAAGCCCAAATTCTCATCTTTGAGGTGATGTATTTATAAATATAAACATAATTTTAATGAAAGAACTACTTGGGAGGTGGTTAATAGCTGATATAAAGTAATTGAAATCGGAAAAAAATGACCTTTTTTGACCAAACAGCCTTAATCAGGAACTAAAATTAACAATCATTGGTGATTTTCAATTCTTTAACACGTTCACTGCTGACTAGATTTTGTTGCACTAAGCCCTGTGCTGAACTAAAAAATTTTGCTTGCATATGTTTTAATCTTCAAAATATTGTTTATAACATCAGTCAAGAAGAATATAACACTTTTCAATATAAACAACAACAAAAATAAAAAGGACGCAAAAACGTGTCCTCAGCACATAGCATCAAATATAAATGTGATGTGCTGAGGACGCATTTACGCGTCTTTGTTCCTATAGCAACAAATATTACTGTATTATAAAATAAACATGCAAATAATTGTTTGATGGATATTTACCATTTATTTACATTACTGAATGTTACTAAAGTCCACAATTAATACTTTAAAAAATATATTATTTACACTATTTACATGTGTAACCCGCTACTGTCTAAGCGTGGTAGTTTTCAAAGCATGTTTGAAGGCACAACGCTGGTTGACCCGGACATGCTTTGCACTGATAAGAAGTGTCTTTATGCATCCCATTACGTGTACACACTTTACATTTTTTCCGTGCCAGTTTCCCATTGCCACCTATAGGTAGTTTAGTTGGTACGTGTTGCCTTCCCCTTTCTTCAGCGCCAACCTCTCTATCTACAACGTTATTTTCTCCAAATGCAAGAAGGCTTTTGATTATTGCCAGTCTAAACTCAAACAATGTTAGTTTTTTCCAATAACATATTTATTGTAGAGAATGTGGGCATTTATTATTCCCATTTGGAGAATATGGACCATGATCTTCTTATACCAGCGAACGGTTTTCCGTTTGCACGGATAATAACTCATGAGCTGATCCTTTCGGTCTATTCCACTCATGAAGTTATTGTATTCAATAACTGGTGATGGCTTTTCTTTCTCCTTTCCTCGTCTATTCACTGCGACCTCCATGACGTTTTCATACTGGTTGCTTATGTAGGCGACATCCCTTACATCCTTCCACTTCCCTACCATTATGCCATCACAATACTTAGCGATGGTTTCACCTTTCTTCAGTTAGGTTTTTACAATCTCAGGAGAAACATCATTTCTGTCCGCACGTAGTGTGCCCGTGATGTAGGTTTTCTTCTCGATTAGTTTTTTTGTCAAGGAAATGCTATTATAGAAATTATCAGCATATATCGAGTAACCTCTACCAAGATATTCATCCATCAAAAATAAGACGACCTTTTCAGCATGCCCTTCTCCTGATAAAATATCCATGGCACCGGCATACACTGTAAACCTTATAACTAGGCTTCTGTGAGCATGTACAGTTTTATACCATACTTGTGGTGCTTATTTTTAATATATTGCTTGAATACAAGCCTGCCACGATATAAAACCATTGATTCGTCTAATGACAATTCCTTGCTAGGTGTGTAAATATTGCTCATTTTGTTATTGAGATACTGAACTGTAGGTTTAATTTTATGTAACCTATCATTGTCATTTTGGTCATCTTCTGATATGTGCAAAGCTCTGAGGATCAATAAAAATCTATCACGGCACATATAATCCCTAAAACATGTGGGGAACAGTTTATCTGTACTCCAAAAGTCTTGGAGTTTGGGCATTCGGACAAACCCAGTATGAAACAAAATACCCAAGAATGTTTTGAATTCTGTCAAATTTAGGTCCTTCCACTGACAAATCCGGGATTTTTCTCTAGTATTTTCAGATAGGAAAATTTCTTCTGCATACCTATTTGTCTCCCTAATAATACCTTCTAGAAACTGGTCATCAATAATTAAAGAGAACCAATCTATTGGTTCGTTATCAGGAATTGGAACTCTCAGCCCCACTTGTTCATTGAACAGAAAGGTTTTTAGCTGTGGAATATCGTTCCAAGGCAACACAGGTTGAGGTACTCGTCTCCCGTGAACAGGGCGTGGCGCCGGTGTCACATTATTTAGGGCAGTACTAGTACTTGGTGTCAGTGGTGTGCTGGACACAGGCAATGGCACCGGTGTAGTAATATTATATAGTGCAGTACTGCTAGTAGGTCTACCTGGCGTCGCCGGTGTGCTGGGTGCAGGCGATGTATTACTACTAAGTGTGTTTGAAGTGCAGTCTACAACCAATGAACTATCAACCTCACCATCTGAGAAGTTATATTCTTCATCACTTGATTCTGTATCACTCGGCTTGTAACTGTCATCACTACTAAATACATCAGAATCTGATTCGTAAATCGCGTACCTTTCAATCTCACTCACGGTTAAACTGCAGGATTACGGCAATTATTAGGATTGTCACCACTCATTTTAATTAATCACACACAACACCACATACATCCGAATTGCAAGCGAAACGTACTCACGTATAGGTTAACTCCCAAAGAACATGAGCATATGAGGTTATTTGTTGTTCATTAATCAGGTTGGCAGGAAAAGGGCGGGAAATAGCTGAGCGCCCAAGGACGCGTGAACGCGTCCTCAGCACATCGTGAGGCACAGTGAGGACGCGTCCTCAGCACTGAACGTGTTAAAGACTTATAACCCTGGATCGTAAGGAACGGCATAATTTATGTGGTTCACAATTTCCCTTCTAAAAGTGAGGAACAGCATAATTTATGCTGGTGCGTTCAAATCAATAAAATATATGTTATCATCAAGCAAGCATAACAAAGTTGGTACCAATTGATGAAGAATGCTCTGTTCTATACATCTCAGATTTTTAATAATTTTTTTATGCAATTTTATAAACGTAGGAAATAAAATTAAAACGTGCAACAAGAAACTTCCACTCAATTCCTGCCTGGCGTGGAGGTCAGGAGTGGGAAAAATGGCCGATGTTTGTCACATGAAAAAATAACCAGAAGATAGAATAAGGCGTAGTAAATGTCAATCTGCAGAGAATGAATTGATAATACTCTACTTTTTCAGCCCGTTAAGTAGTTCGAACAACTTTATAGTTAAACAAAATTGCTTATGTTTGTCACATTTTAATTAATCATCGTTTCCTGTTTATTATCAGCAAAAATAAGACCAGTCACCTAATAATAGAAATTATTCTAAATTAATATTAATGAAAAAATATTTAACATATTTTTATTTTAGTTGGATCTTTATAGAAAATGCACCTGAGAATCCATAATAACAGATACTGAACTGGCTACTACATAAAAGGTGCTGTCAATAACTTTTCTACATTATATGCAAACTTATGACACAGTTAGTTATTATAGGGTTATAAATGCTTTGTACTGATTTAACCCAAAGAATGTCAATGCTAATACCCTGAAATTTCACCATATTTTTAGTGATTTGTAAGACTTTTTTTTAAATTTGCTAAAAATTTATTAAAAGCATTAGAAGGATAAAATTTACATCATTTTTATCAGAAAGAAATACATTAAAAATATTGATAGCGGGGAAAAAATTAATAAAATTAAATCAATCTATAAAAATAAAGTTATTTATACATTATTTATAAAACTCTTTTAAATTATTTGTCATTTATGTATATAAAATTATAATATTAGAAGAAGAGTGAGATCTACAAGTTGTGCATAATTTTGTGCTGACAAAAATGTGTATCATTATATTGTCCAATATTTACACAAAATTAGATAAGAAGTAATAACTTTTCTAAATGTGTTGCCTAGCAACGAAAATGACAATCTCAGATCGTTCAAGTATAAAGTATATCTCAAATTTCACGCATCACCCATAATCATAAATAACAATAAAAGCTAATACACAAACACTAATAGTCACATAAAAGCACAACAACAAACATAAACAAACATTGGCTTGGCAGTGGCAAACGGGACTAGCAGGTAGACATACAGATGGTGAGTGAGACGAAGTAAACAAACGAAATCAACAAGCCATTGTGCCACGTAGGAAATTCGTAGAGAAAGTTCAAAGACATGTAAACAAACACTGGTTCACGGTCTTTGAAGTTATATGTATTAGAAACGGCTTTGTAGTTTTATTTCGACTGTAAGCGGCTGTCATCGAGCGAGTGTTGAGGCGGTAACATTTCATAATCAACATTCCTTGGATTAAGAACAAATAAAGATAAAATCTATTTAGTAAAATATGGTTTAAGAAAATCTTAAATAACACAATTTTCAGCACTACATTTTTAAAAATTTACTGGGGACTCGCCCCATTTTTTTGGGGGAATATTCAATTACACCCTTCGGCACTTTCTACATATTTATAAATTCATGAAGCGCTAATGTTATGCATCAATAATAGTGAACATGCTTTTCATTACATTTTTATTCTCCTCTTATGCCATTATAATTTTTAACTAATCAAATGCTGTTGAGGAGCTACGGTCCAAACTGCTTTAGCAAATTTAAGTGAACCTTCTGAAATCTGAAACCATGAAACTGTACGTTAAAATCTGAAGTACTAACCAATAGGCTAGCAACATATTTCATTCAGAGTAGTCCAAGTCAGCAGCTCGTATCTGAGAATAACAACAAAATCAGGCAACTTCTCAACTCCTCTTGACGTTTTTCTAAAAGGTTTTTGTCTATATGTAGGCCACTAAGAAAGTGACCTACTGAATGTACCACAAGCAAGTGAGGTGGATTGAATGGTGAAAGTTAGAGAGAACTACTCCTCCCCCACAGTGTTATTCCATTTAATGTCGTCATGGCAACTGAAAAGACGTAGGCCGCGGGCTGGCAGGGCAGTTCCAAGCCCCGCTCACTGTCATTAGCAGCAGTTACCAATGGTTTGTTTTGTTTGATTAGCACCAACTAACAAATAATTTAAGCGCAGAACAATTATATTAAATCATTATTTAGTAACCAAATAGCAATTAATAATAAAAATAACACATTGAATAATTATGTAAATAATAAATAAATTTAACAAACTTGTATAGTTTAGTAAATATTTGTAACTTAACACTGCTGCGGACGTTGAACATTTTAATGTAGAAGTTAGTCTTGCCCATGAAGTAAGGCAGCTCAGCAGTAAAAGGATTCCCTCCACTGATGAAACCCCTTTATGCGCTTAATATAACATACAGGTTGCTTACTATTCGGCCCAACAATAAAAATGAATCATCACTGAGAGAAGAGTGAAAACACTGTACTCAATTTTATGTGAAAAATCGAACAGAAATCTGTGTGTGCCAGTTATGACCAAAGAAATTTCACAAATCTTAATAATTACAATTCAGTAATCAATAAATCAAAGATAAAAATAGAAAGTAAACAAAGGATCAGCTAGAAATGTTAAATTTGTTAATACAATATAAAACAAATGCAACTCACAGAAAATTGTGGCTCTTCATTGTCAACAAGTGGTGAAACATTTATTACTGTTATATCATTACATAATGGATCGTGGACAGCTGCTCTGGTGGTTGTCTGCAAAAACATAATTACTCTAAATATAGTCACATATTGCAGTAAAAAATTGAAAAAATAATATAATTAGTACAAACAAATTAAACATAAGCATTTTTAAAATGTAATATACTACTAAAATTTCAATGTATTTATTATGTATGCATTTAGAGCATTTGCTTGAGAAAATTCATTATTTTGATAAATTTTAAAATTAAAAATTCAAAATGTTCCATTTAATTAGTTCTCAGTTGCAGGACGCTGACCAGTTTCTCGGTTACCTTCACATGTTTGAACTACATGTGATATTTACTAACCCGCCAGGCATAGAAACTGTCAGTTTTTCTCTCAAATACAATATAGTTTTTATTGAGTTTGTCACCCCTACACTGACCAATCTTTGTGGTTTTTCCAGTCAGCAGTATCATTCCTTGTCCATATTAAAGTGGTTTCCACGCTTATTTCTATTACAGACTGTGAGAACGATATCCAACCTGTTAAAAACTCAGACTACAACTATCCTAGCTGGCATCTGCGTGTTAACGACCTGTTTGATACTGAACGTAACCGAGAAAACCTAGAAAACATCAGGATACCAGAGTATGAACTCATTGGAGGGTTCACAAGGACACAACATAAGAAAGGCGGCGTGGCAATATTCAACAACAAGAAGTTAAAAAGCAAGGTCAGCATAGTATCCATCTCAGACCCAACAACTGAAATGATCTGCGAATCCATAACACTGAAGATAAACATCAAAAACTGCTTTCTATACCTAGTGGGAGTCTACAGACCTCCACATTCTAACCTTGATAGCTCTATAGATACACTCTCAACAGAACTAGACAAACTCCCGAATCCAAATAACCCGATAGTCATAATGGGTGACATAAATGTTGATAACCTGACTGATAGTCAAGAAAGCCAAAGCCTAATGGAAGCTCTAGAGGGATTTAATCTTAAGAGATTAAAACTACCTCCTACTAGAATCACCCACCACAGCCAGACCTCTATTGACGCCATCTGCACGAACATAAGTGAGGATCAAGTATCCCATAGTGTGATCACCACAGGGCTTTCAGACCACACTGCTCAATTGTGTCATGTAACCGTAAACTTTGACAACCATACTCCAACAAAGTCTAAACAAAGGGTCATAAATATGCACAAAATGGAGGAAATACGAACTATCTTAGCAACCCAAAACTGGGCAGATGTAATATCTAAAGAAAACACAGAGGCCGCCTTCACTGCTCTGGATAGTGTTTTGCGGTTTACACTAGACGCAGTATGCCCACATAAAACTGTAAAAATAAAGAACACGCGAGAAAAAAGAGTATGGGATACCGAATGCGAGGAACTCAAAAGATCATATTTAGAGGCATTAAACCGAGAAATCCTCACTGGTAATATAGAAGACAAAAATAACACAGCTCTCAGAAAGAAAAACTATGATCTCAAACTGAAAGATCTGAGGAAAAAGCACAATGTAGACCTTATAGAGCAAGCAGGAAACAAATCAAAAGCCTTATGGAAAGTAATAAATTCAGAAAGGAAGAAAAAGAGTGACACTCCACCTTTACGAAACCTGAATATAGAAGGAGGCGTGCAGAGCTCACCTGAGAGAATAGCAAACTACTTAAACAGTTTTTTTGTGACAATTGCAGACAGAACACTGGAATAGAACAAAAGAGAAGAACACGGCACAATAGAAGACCCTGTTGAAATTATATTAGCTCAAAACCTCCAGCTTTACAAGGCAACTGAAGAAGAGATAAGAAAAATTATAGATTCGATGAAACCCAAAACTTCAGCCGGAGAAGACGAGATCTCACTTAAATTAATCAAATACTGCAAGAATGAACTAGCAGCCCCACTAACAAACCTAATAAACAAATCTCTTGATGAAGGAGTTTTTCCTAGCACTCTAAAAACGTCTAAAATATATCCAAAATACAAAAGTGGAAAAACCAATGAAGCAACCAGCTACCGCCCAATCTCCCTAATACCAAATTTCTCAAAAATTCTTGAAAGAGTGGTTCTCAACAGACTCACGGAGCACCTTCATCAGCATAACCTTTTTACCTCTAAACAGCACGGCTTCATCAAGAACAGGTCAACAACAACAGCCATTACGCAACTCGTGGAGGGCCTCATAGAGAAGCTAGAACAAGGCTACATTACCTCAACAATCTTGCTGGACTTCAGCAAAGCATTTGATTGCCTGGACCACAAACTGATAATAAAGAAACTAAGGGTTCTTGGTATTTCTGGAAAAGAAGCACAATGGTTTCAAAGCTATCTAAGTGACAGGAAACAGTTGGTAGAGATCACATATGAAGAGAATCATGTTCTACAAAAGATGAAATCACAAGTACTACCAATAACTAGAGGAGTACCACAGGGATCAGTCCTTGGCCCTGTCCTCTACATTCTTCTGGCTAACGATTTTCCAAAATACTTGGAAAACTTTTGCGAGGCGGTCATGTTTGGGGATGACACAGCATTGATTGTTGCTGACAAAAATAAGGAACAATTGGAAATAAATTCCTATGTGGCTTATAACATGGCAAAACAATACTGCTACCAAAATGACCTTGTCTTAAATGAAAGCAAAACCTGCCAACTCATCTTCACAACCCCAAACAGCCATCAGGGGCTCCCAGACATCACAACTGTCAGTTCAAATAAATATTTAGGCATAATCTTAGACAATACCCTAACATGGACACCTCACATAAACCAGTTATGTAATAAATTGAACTCCAGTCTCTTTGTTATTAGAAGAATGAAGCAGATCAGCGATCATAAAACAGCACTAACTGCCTATTATTCGCTCTTTGAATCCCAGCTTCGATACGGACTGGTAGCCTGGGGAGGTGCAAGTGACACAAATCTGCAAAGAGTACTGACCATTCAGAAAAGAGCAATAAGAACTCTGAATGGACTGGGCCCCAGGGACTCTTGCAGAGAGGCTTTTAAGGAGCTCAAAGTACTGACAGTGGCCTCACTCTACATCCTTGAAACCGTGCTCTTTACAGTAAAATCGGGCCAAACTAGAATGGAAGAACAGCATACTTACAACACAAGGTACAGACACAACTTTCTGCTTGACGCTCACCACCTTAGTCTATACGAGAGGAAGTCTTCCTACAAAGGAGCCACCTTCTACAATCGCCTGCCTGAGAATTTCAAGAGGCTGCCTGAGAAAAAACTGAAAACCTCATTGACAGACTGGTTATTGGACCGATCCATCTACACAGTAAGAGAGTTCCTGAACTGGAGAACCCATTGACACAACGAGAAACTATAACAACTTTTATGATGTTATAACTTAATTTTGAAATTTAACACTCTTATACCTATGTACAGTAAAATCTTTGTATGTATATAAATGTAAACCCGAGTTTTTCTTTTATAATGTAATGTTTTGACGCAATACTATACTCTATGTATATGTAAATAAAGATTGATTGATTGATTGATTGAATCCGAAACAAACCGTACAATTTAGTCTAATAGATCCCTATCACAGAGCGTATTTTAACAGATTTTCACAGGGCGACATATGGTCCAGGAGTTAAATTGAATACCAGAACCCCTTTTTCAATGAATGATCCAAGGCCCTTTCTGGAAAAAAATTCATATTTTGAGGCCTCAAAACAAGAATTAAGCTTATTTTGGTATTATTGACATTTTATACATATTGTGATTTCTTAATGTATTTGTAAGAATATTTTGTTAGGAAACCAAACTTGTTTTATTTTATTATTACGAAATTTTTTTATTTTACAATAGTTTGAATTGTATTTATACTGTGGTAGAGCGAAATATTTTAAGTATAAAATAAATTGAAGAATGATTTTATTGTAGAACATTATATTAGCCACACATTTCTGCATGTTACACACACCACTGTATTGACTGCTTAGTGGATACCTGAAATTTTATATAGTGTTTTTCTGATAGGTAAGAATAACTTGTAACAGTTTGAAAATAACAATAAACATATACAAAACAAAGTACCAAAGTGAACAGGTTTTTAACCCTCCAGGTGCTGGGTCAACACTCTAGTGCTAAGCATATTTTTGGAGCCGCAATCATTTTTGTAACATTAAGTACAAAATACAATGTATACAATAAATGTAACTAATTATGTCAAACTGTGGAATGGAAAAAAGTATAGACTACTTACCTGATTATTATACACTGAATATCACTTATAAATGTAAGTTATTCCATTCTTATTTTATTATTTGAGTTCTTATAGATATTTAGCACAGAAGCATATAAAAATTTCAAGACATACAAATTGTGCACAATTGATTGACAAAGTCATATTTAAATATAACAGTTATATCTCTGTTCATCTATCGTTTGTCTCTCTATATGTGTTTTTTACTTAAATAATTATATTTTTGTAAAAACTCAACTAAATTTAACCAAACTTCAGAAACATATTTAATATAATTATATGTAATAACAAATAAAGTTTATTTAAATTTGTCCTTTAAGTTTCAAAATTGTGGCTGTTTAAAATATTTAAATTGAAATAGCTAAAATGGTGTTCATTTTATAAAAATAGTACTTTTTATTTCAATTAAGTTCAAATTAAATGGTATATTTAGTTTTAAAATCCAGTTTCAAATAACTGAATTATTGCAAGTTTAGTTTGACCGTGCATTTTGTTACCTCATTCTGTAGGTACTCAGAACATTCACGGTCGAAATAAACCTGCAATAATTCAGTTATTTGATACTCGATTTTAAAACGTACTATACCATTTAATTTGTACTTAAATATTCTAAAAAAGTTATCTTAGTATTATTTTAATAATATTAATACTTTTAAGTTATTTTAATTTAAATATTTTAAACTGTTGCCATTTTGAAACTTAAGAGAACATAGTTAACCAAACTTTTTTTGTTATTAGATATATTTACATTAAATACGTTTCTGAAGTTTGGTTAAATTTAGCAGAGTTTTTACAAATATATAATTATTTAAGTAAAATACTCATATAGACAGACAGACAATAAACAAATAGAGATAGACTATTACTCACATTTAGTCTTTGGCTCCTTTTGGTCTATGGAACAAGTTTGTAACAAGAGTTTTTAAACACCCTGTACATTTACATTACTACATTACATTAGTTTGTGTGTGTTTTTTTAACATGTTCCGACATAGAGGAACGAGTAAAACAACTCTTCCTCTTGATTAGTATACAACTATAACATGATTGATCAACGCATAATGATTTTAGAGCGTGTTTAGAGATTGGCTTGCTCCAATCTGTGAGCACTACAGAGAGGACTCGAACGACTCGCTCCGAGACACTAGCACTTTGAAGATTAATATGAGTTTCAACATCTTAGGATGAGAAGTGTTTACCTGGATTGTGCCTTTCTGTAAGTTCAGCTGACTAGATAAGATTGATTGGCCATCGTATGAGCGTTGGTCGAAAGTAAATTGCATTGCAAGATCTGTAAGTTTGTGTCTTACTATGATGTCAACTAGCTCCCTTGCCATGAATAGATGTTGGCAAAGGCTATAACTGGGTGCATCGTCCTATAAACAGATTAGAACACTATCACTTCATGTCAAATATTTTATTGTCACACTCCTTTTTGTATAAACATAATAAAATATAAAAACAAAATTTCCTCATCATTAGTTTTCAAGCATTCATAACAAATTAGATAGCTGAAATTGTACATGAGTTTTTTCAGATAGGTACGTAAAGAAAAATCAGTTGTTTAGCCTTTGTTCAAAGTTGTACATTTTTTAATACTGTTAAAGTCTTAATACAGGTTAATTGTTCTTTAAATTCTAAAAACAATGTTTCAGATTCCACTTTCTTACAACTTAATTTCCTGTATTTCAAAAATTTAGGGCCTAAATCTGATTCACTACAAATTAAAATAATTTAATATTACCAAAATATCAGTGATAAGAGAAATTAAATTAAATTAAATCTTTCTATATAAAAAAAAAAATTTTTAAAAGATTTTT
>JAQJVL010007230.1:0-24952 GCA_035578905.1 Stictocephala bisonia | reverse complement strand
AAGCAATTCATTCACACAACAAAAATTAACCATCAGACATGAAAAACAACTAAAAACAGCTTGTTGGCTCCCAAATACAATAATAACTTATTTGATGAAAATTGGAAATTAATTTCGAAAACTAATAAAATAAAAAATGATATTACTAAAAAAGAAAATAAATAAATAAATAAAACAAACTCATACAAAAAAAAATTAAACACTTAACTAATCATAATAGTAGTGGTGATAAATGTAAATAAATAAGTGAACTTTTTAATAATTTGAGCATTAGTTGTAAGCAGATTGCTCACATTAAAACGGGTTCTTGTAAAGAGCCGTTGATGTTTTAATTAAGTGTTAGATAGCCCCAATGAACAACCCAAAATCCAATGTAATGATTAGCTTGGTGTTTCATACAGTTATAAACGTAACCATCACGTGTAAAAGGACTTAATGTAGGCTTTATTTATTCAAAATGTATACATAAAACCACATAAGAAAATAATTAATATCTTGACACGAAAAAATGAAAATTTGAATATTTGAATCAAAAGCACGTAGTACAATTTGCATGTTCATCTATTGTCGTCAACCCCTTATTGTGTTTCTAGCTCCCGTCAGTCCGTTTGGTATGCAACGATGGCCTCAGGGTCCTCTGACAGTAGTGATGTGGCATTTGTCCTAATGACGTCAACTTGAATTGAAATTGTGTTCGTCATACCGACTAACATCTGTCTGTCGATAAGTAGGTAAGTCCTCTGTTGGTCTGATAAATATATCTTATGTTATGAAATTATTATGTCTTGCCTACTTTTTGTTTATCCCTTCTTTGATACGAAATATACGTATAAACTTATAGTTTTTTAATTAGCATAATACTGTTGGTACATATCCAGTACAAGTAAAAGTCACACAACACAAATGTATTACAATATAAGCACAAAATGCACAAATATAGTACAATACAAGTACAAAATGCACGAATATTATGGTGATCGATTTCGGTGAACCACGCTCATCTTCCTCAGACCAGAGAGATTCACAAAAGAATGAAAAATTGTGTTCAACAACTCAATTTATAGGCCTATGATCACGTGACTCCATTGGCTGAATCGTCAAAATAGTGTCTGCTGTGGTATATATTGGTTCACCGAAATCGATCACCATAATATTCATGCATTTTGTACGTATATTGTAATATATTTTTGTTGTGTGACGTTTACTTGTACTGTAATAATAACTTAGTAATGTAACGGACTAAACTTTAAGAACATTAGTTATGAATAATAGCACGACAAAAACACTCCCAGGATTGTAATTAACATCTTCCTCCAGTTTCATGGCAATCTGGTGTAGTAAAAGCCCGTTTCCACAATTCCTCATATAACGTACACCGTTGCATGCATCTTGCGGCTCGGCACCTCATAGCCTTGCCTCCAGAGGCAAGAGACAAGTAGTCTACATTGGCTTTTAGTTTTAATAATGTTGTTTGTGCCAAATGGTCACGCTGCTGTTGTAGCTGCAATTTTTAGAATAATTGTTCTATGGAAAATAATAAAAACCGAAACTATTTTGTTTTACGAAAGCTGTTATTTGGAGTCGAGATAGTTAGGAGGTTATATTTTGATAGAAAGTTACAGTGTTTTATAAAGGCCGACCTTTTTATTCTACTGATATTTAAAGTCAATATTTGTTGATTTTCCACAGCAACAGTTATTTTTTTAATCTATATTTTTTAAAATCTATTGATTTTTTGGCAATCAACTCAACTCCATTTCGTCTAATTGTATACGGTGAAACAACTAAATGACGTGGACCGAACATACGATAGCGACTTACTGCTTACTGTTAGACCTAGCGATGAGGCCTCCATCCGTTTTGGGAAGCACGAAACGCAACTTACTTACCTGTCTACTCGTGCAACTAGTTTTCTACCGCTTTGTTAAAACTAACCTAAGAATAAGATAACTCAACTGTTTTTAGTTTAATTTTACATTCAAACGAATACATCAAATAAACAATTCTCGACTCTTCTTAGCTATGTTTTGTATTTTATAGGTTTCGATAATGAAAGAATATTTTTAAAAATACAATTATGTATAATTGTTTGTTATTGTTATTCCAGCAAATACTAAAATTATAATCTTAGAATATAGCTAAGAGGTTCATAAATTACCTTTAAAGAAGCCGTTAGAGGGAGAAGCCGCTTGTTTGCCCCTAAGGGCAGTCAATTTACTGCCTTAACACTGATTGCCCTTTTGGGTGTTTCAACGTTTGTTGCTTGCGCCGTTTTCTTAAACAATTTAATGTATTCAATATACATAAAAATTTACTTAAATTATTTTATTCATCATTTATATTTTATTTGTAGTTTCAGTTTAAGTACATCCGTAAATAACTATACTTAATAACACTTGTAACAGCTTTAAAAACATATTTTGCTTTGCAAAAAAAACAAATCAATTAGTTATTAATTTAAATAATGTTATTGAAGTCCTGTCACCAAGGAAAAATGAATGGATCATTAAATACGACAAAATATATAAATAATTACATGGGATAAAGAATCTATAATAGGGTGTTTTGAAAGTGTGGGACAATTACTTCAGGAAATGATTAAATAGGTATAAATAAACAAAAAAAATCCGATGAAGAGTCTTATCTCGCTTAGTTAGGCGTCTGTGTATCTGTTTGTGAAAAAAAACATATCTCCTAAACGGTATTAGCTATAATTCTGAAACTTGACATGAATATTGAACTTCACACCACCTAATATATTCTAAATTATATTTCAACCGTTTCAAAAATAGCAGACGTTAAATCTAAAAGTCTACAAAAGTTGTAAAAACATTTGGCACACAATCATAAAAATAATATTTTCTCAGTTAATTACTGTCCGATTGTAACAAATAAAGGTTACCAAAAGATTTGCTTCTTTATGATCTAAATATTAGGTTATCGAAACAATTTGTTGATGTCAATTTGGTTGATCATGAAATTTAGCATTAAAAAGCTTAAACGGTCACAATTTTGAAACAGTTAAAAATATTATTTTATACTTTTTAGAATATATGAGGTGGTGTGAAATTCAATATTCGTGTCAAGTTTCAGAACTTAACAAATACCGTTTTAGGAGATATGGTTTTTTTAAACACATAGATACACAGCCGTCAAACCTAACGCGAGATAAGACACATCTTCATTGGAATTTTTTTGTTTATTTTTACCCTTTAATCATTTCCTGCAGTTTTTTCCTACACTTTTCAAACACCCTGTAAATAAAATAAATTTGTCAAAGTTCACAGCTTTGAAAAAAATACAGTATACAATGATGTGAGGGTTCTACAGAGTATGCCCCCTCTCACTGGGTATGGCCTTATGTAAAACTTATTTTATTCAGAACTTTGCATTGTTCCCTTGGATACATCGTACGCCAGATTAGAATCCATAATAACTTCTTTTTAAATTATTTTATGCTATAACAACTTTAATAGACTCACTTCAGTAAATATCTAAAATAAAAATAAATGTTTCTTGCAGATTTTATGCATTTGTTGATTTTTGCCAGGTGTTCCTACAATATTTACACCTATCATTATTCATTATTCATATCTAAGAATCCCAATAGCCAGGGCAACTATGGGACCTACAGCTTTACGTGGAATCCGAACCACGTAGTGTTGGTTTGATTTTCACCTAACTGACAAGTCTGACACTCAGTACTCTTCCCTACACACGTTGATGACAACCATTACGCGGACGCCGTGTCGATATTAAGAGAACCGAGCATAGAACCTATGACCTACAATCTCCCAAACACGTTGTCCCCATGTAGCTGGGCAACAGCACTACGCCACCAGTGTTATACATTATTTAAATATTATCTACATATTGATATAACAACCTCGTCTTTATAAGCGCTACTGAAACAATAGTTTATTAACACTAATAAGTTAGTAAATAATAATTTCATTAGGTTTAAATAATTAATATTATGGCCTGTTTAAGAGATGTCAAGAATATTAAACATTGATTAAAAGTCATAAAAACATGTATTCACGTTATATTTTATTTATTTGTAAATGTTTGTGTTATATAAACAAAGAGTCTAGCTCCCATGAGGTTTTACATCATAATTTATGATCCAACAAATGAGAAAAAATACATATTCCTAATATTATTTATCGAAACAAACTTTAGAGACATTTTTTAAATATTATAGTCATTTTTACTAATTAACCACGTTTTTTAAGAAAGAAAGACAGGACTGATTAATTTCCTTCCCAGTAGATTTTATTTAACTATGAGAGTTCAAATTGTGCTAGAAAGTACGATGTAACTCGTAAATTTACATCACTTTACTTAGTACACAGGCAATTTAATTGTCTTGATTCACCAATCAGCAGTATTTAAATTTAAATATACTAAAAATATCGTTACAAACTATTGAAAATATCTTTAATTTACTTAAGTTTCTACATTGTAAACACCAACAAACATTTACGAAATTACATTATTTTACATGCACGTACACACTAATGTATCGTTTATTCATCTTCATTAGGAAAAAAAATTATGTATGCTGTCTTTACAGAATAATTAATAAATACTTTGTTGGTTGATATGATTACGATCATCACTGAAAACACGTTATTTTGTATAGTGATAATACATAATATCGTAACTTGCTATAACTATCGTAAGTTTTTCGACCACCATTAGCAATGGTTCTGCAAGTTACGACATGTTCTTGATGTTTACCCTTACTCTAGATCTGTGGTTTAATTGTATTTGTAATTTAAATTATTAAACATAGGATCAATGTAAATTTCCTTATACATCTTGCCAACATACAAATTGAGATATGTTCCCTGAATCAACAAAACTGCTGATAAGAATGTTTTCTTTGTATGTTTTAGATTGGTATTTTTTCAAATGTGTAATTTTATATTTATAAATTGTAATTTAATTTTAAATGCGTACACTACTTATTAATAACATATCACATAAAATTTAATCATAGTATTTTAGTTTTACTATAAATATTTGAATTGCTCTTGTATGTGAACATATTTTGTTACACTATCAATTTGCAATGCTTTCCAATTCCATTATATTTTATTTGTCAACATTGTATACTATTTCAGTTGTTCTCTTGCAGTTAAGATACGTGACACAACTTGGAGACATCATGAGAGAGGAATAACTGTTGACAACTACAATATTGTCAAGATTTGTTATAGCGTGCTTTGTTATAGATTTGATACTGTAGAAATATTTAATACATTATGTAGGCATTATTAGTTTATTAAGTATTAGTTTATTTACCGTTTTCATTCACTTACATATATTTCTTAGTTTAGTATAATTATATATTTATGCTATTACATGACTACTATTTCCACCTTTGAATTGTTGTGCTACACTTCAGAACTCGTCTTCATAAATTAGTTTTTTGAGTAAAATATTACATTTTGAAGAACACTTTTTCAAGTTAAAATGATATAATTGTAAATATTGTATCACAATTTACTAATGATTACTGGTCACAGTTGTCTTTTACCGTAAAAAAAGTTCATGTATAGTGTTGTATATACAATTTCGTAAACTTTCCATTTTGCTGTGGGATTGTGTTTTATAGATTAATTTCCATGAATACCAGATTGCACATAATTATCATTCGGACTGAAACATTGATTAGCTTATTCGTTGTTCTAAAGATTATGTTTTACAAATGTAATAGTTGAGACTTGTATAAAAAATTCGGTTATAAATTAATTTTTTTGGGGAACTGTACATTTTATTGCTTTTGTGGTTTATTATTGGAGAAACTAAATAACAATGGAAAGTTAACTGTTGCCTCATAAAGTATCATACAGTGTGTGTATATATATATATATATATATATATATATATATATATATATATATATATATATATATTTTATTACCAAACTAAAATTTGATTTTTTTCTCTATAGTATATTAAATACTTTGAGGTCTTATTTTGAGTTTTATTATGTATCAAAATTATATTAATAATAATCACACAAATGCTTACATTCTAACTAATTATTTGCATTGTATCACTGTACAAATATAATTTTGTATTTAAAATCTACGATATTATTTTATCTTTAATAGTAGTAGTAGATTTATATTAAGCGCAAAAGCAAATTAACTTGAAACTGTTCAATTTAGTTAATGTTGAGTGCATAGTTGTGACCTGCTTGCATGTGATAGTTAAAACTATGGTCTAAGTACTCCATTATCCCTAATGGTTCAAGCTGTGCTTCTGTTATTAGAAAATAGTCTAGCCTCAACAGCTTCCACCCTTGAAACAAAATGTGCAGAAACTTCATTAGTAGGAAATGAACTACTCTTTAAAACTTTTAAGGTTATAAAATCATAGTTTTAAAATACAAATATTTTAGATGGAAATTTATCTAATTTTAAATAAATTACTGTGGTTTGAAGAATACAAATTATATATAACTTATTATATTAAATCTTTGTATAGTATAGAATGAACCATATAGTTTGGGCATAAATAATATATTACTAAATTTTAAAGTAGTAATATATATATATATATATATATATATATTAAATTTTTTTAGATAAACTTATTATTTCACACACAAAAATATGCAGAAACTATATTACGACGGAGGAAATAGTTCCCACTACCAGCCAGACGTAAATAAATAAAAATAATAGACCGTCTTGTATATAAGTATATAAATAAACCAATGTTTTATGAACAACTATTAACTTTAAGCTAAAAACAAAACAAAGGCACATTTTTATAAACTAAATTTCCTAACATTCGAAGACACAACAAATAGTATACAAAATATTAAAGGGTACTGTAATATGCCAAAAAACTAAAACCTAAATCCTGGACCACAATTCACAAATATATTACACTTGCTCACGCTCGTAGCACATGTCATTGTTACACAAAGCACTCTACATAGAGACATTGTCACCACACATTTATACACTATCGCATACACACTTACATGAAAGATCACACTTGCACTTGAAAGACCTACAAAAAGACGCACCCGACCCCCCACTCGCACATGCTCGTTTATGATACACAACGGAAGAAAAAACTTCATAAACATTCATATATGCACAAACCTACCATAAATAATGGGTGCAAGCACAATGACTGTATGTCACACACACCAACCAAAACACACACACACACACACCCACGCCTTATACACATACATGTTATTACACAATTTATACTACTAGAACAGGGCCAACATCCTTCTTTCACAGAGATAAATCTGTATGACATTCAATTACAATAAGATGTTTAACAGTTGTGGACCTATAGTTTTACCGGGATAGTTGCACATACTGACGAGCCATAAGGTATCATCTTAAAGTACATTTAACAAAGGTTGAATATTGCAAAACCGGTTTATACATTCACATTTTATTAAATTCAACTTATATTCATTATATATTACTATTTTATGGAATAACTATGCGTAATGTTGAATCTTGATAAAATTATAGTTCATGAATATATGTACTCAAATATAATCATTTTACATAAAAAAATTTAATAAATATATTTACTAGCTGTACTCGCTCGACTCACCGGTCATAATATTCAGTTTTATTACTGTATATAATGAAAATGTGCAGCAAGCTTTCAATTGACACTGTACCCAAATTAGAGCAGCTCATTTAAAATTTACTAGTGTACTCGATTGATTTTAATTTAAAATCCACAATTTTATTGAGTTTCTTTTTATTTAACAGCCGTTAATCAAAAACAGCAATCAATTAATATAGCTCCATAAGAATAGCATGGGAATTGTGGAGGCTAGTGGGACTGATTCAAGATTCAAGATATTTTTTTGAAGTTAAATAATAGTAAATATTACAATAGCCATCGTCAGAATTACAAAATGAACAATACTGTTCAGTACTTATAACTTATATTTTAAGGTTTTATAATAGCATTTAATGTGTTAACACTTTAGCATTAAGAAATAGTTTTTAAGCCAAGAGCGCATTTTAAGTTGTATTATTTTCTAATTTGAAATATCTCAACAGAGAGAGAGAGAGGGGGATAACGCTTTCTAAAAGCGACATAAATCAGGCGATATGACGTAGTCAGTCGTCTTGAAATCTGATTGGTTAGAATGCACTGTTCTAAAATCGTTTTGCACCACGCGGGGTTGTGCCACGCCACTCTGTCTCGAAACTCTGTCTAGAAAACTCGGTCTTGTAACGTCCCTCTCACAGCACACTTCTCTAATATGCACTTTTGGAGGCCCTCTGCCTCGTGCTGTTTCTATATTGTTTCTCTAAATCTCTGTTAACCACTCTTAAACGTCTTTTAATATTTTTGTGTGTGATATTTTGTATATTAATTTCTTGTGTGAACTCCCGTCATAGTTTGTGCTTCAAGATCTTCTTTGTGCGTGCTTCCGTGGCAGATTGAACTTTGCGAGAAGCGTTCTACCGTGATTCGTGTCAAGAAGGTGAAATGAAGTGAGAACTGTCGTTCGTTGCGTTTCCCTCCAGGACATTGATGGACCTCGCTACCACCTCATCAACGGTTGTCTCTGGACCTTCCCTCATCTAATTGGAATATTGGACAAGGTACTGTTTTCATCATTTCATTTGTGTAACTTTATTTATTTTTATAATTATCAACATATTACTCACCATTTTGTCCCATTTTGTAACAACAAATTATCCACAAGCTCTCTCTATAGACATTAATTTTTTGGGTGTTTTTTAAATATAAAAATTCCCTGGTCCTTCGAATCAATTTAGATAAATATTTAATTTTCTCATCTCTCACTTTACCGCTCATAGTTTTGGTCATTTCGAACCGGATTTCTAGGATACAGTTCTTTGGAAATACAGAAACTCTAATTTGTGGATAATAGAAAGCACGATTCACTTCAGTTTTCGCCATTTGCAATTGTTGTCTCTCTTTGTAGTTTGTGAAGGCCACCCCCCCTAGCCCAATACCAGGCGCACTGCTTACGAAGAATCACGAACTTCTCCGAAGCGTGCCGATTCGAGGTTGACAGTATTGATTTTCTCAACCCCCTCACTCTCTCTGACTGTCTGCAGCACATCCGCTCTATAGCGCATGCGCTGACAGTTGTCAACTCTCTGTTTGTTTACTTTATTGACAGTACGCTACTCACATATCATGTGGTAGTCACAGGCATTAGTTAATGCTTCTCATTATAAGGATTATAGCAATGGCTAGTTAATTCATTTATGTAAATAAGCTTATATATATTTAATCTTAAATTAAATTATTATCTTTTATTCTATCTTTCTAATTAGCATTTGAAGGCTAATTAAATACAAAAGGAGTTTTATACGGCTTTTATTGTACAATATATTGCTTTTCATTCCGTTTTTGTGAGGTCAACTATTGTCCTTTTATTGTGTATAGTCAATTAGTCTAGTTTAAGTCTCTTTTGGTAAAGCAGTTAAGCTTTATTAAACACACATTTCTCTGCTAGGGTAAATAAATTTTGTTTAGCTAATTACCTAATTCATATTTATTGTATTTGTGCTGAATTAATAATTAATTAACTAACTATACAAAACTAGTTATGTACATTTATAGTTTTGTACACTCTCTCTGAAATAAGCAAGAATTAGCTATTATTCATGTCTCTCTCTAATGTGTTATTACCATAAGCTTATTGGAAGCTAATTAACTAAAATTAATTAGTTCTCTGATCTCTCATTGAAAATAAAATTTATACTTTTTCCTTGCTCTCTAGTGTTCATACACATTGCTACTAACAAATCTAGCTATCAAAGCAAAGTTCTCAGTGGAACCAATCAAGACTGCAATTGTTATAAACATTGCAGATTAAGCTTACCTCACACTTTGAATCTCTTATTTATTTGTTTGTTTATTTATTGTTCTTACTGCAAAATAATTTGTGATGTCTCTGCCAATATTTTAATACTGTAGTAAATAAGTCAAAATAGATATAAATAAAATATGGAAAATTATATTTAGCGACTTAGTGCTCTGCTCACAATAGTGTCTTGTATTTCATATCTACATTTAATTTTGTTTTACTACTTACTGTATCTGAAAAATTCAAAATGGCTCCTAAAGTTTCTGATTTCAAGGCGGCTCTCTATACTCGTCTCACAGCGTTAACTAAAACGCGCTTCGCTAAAATAAAAACTCAAGTTGAAGAATTCGCTACGCAAAAGGAGCTTCTTACGCCTGCTCAACTGAAGAGCTTATCAACCATCTCTAATGAAGTCAAGAAAAAGAAAGCTGATTTTGAGGCTAACCTGCAACGAGCCTTAAATCTAACGGATGATGAGGCCATTGAAGACGAAGTCTTAGCGGAAGATCAGGACTCTATTAACGAGGTCTACGCTCATATTCTTGGTATAATCGAAACGCTACTTCCAGTCGAAGAACCCAAAACACCCTCGGCTTTGAGTGACGTCAGTATAACTCCTCAGGTCTCTAGTGTCTCTCAGGTCCGTCTGCCAAAATTAGAATTACAAAAATTCTCGGGCGATCTTCTGACTTGGACTTCCTTTATCAATTTATTTGATACAACCATTCACCGTAATGCCAGTCTTAGTGCAGTAATGAAGTTTCAGTACTTATTGAGCGTTTTGAGCGGCGAACCTTTAAACCTAATTAAAGGACTCAATCTAACCTCTGCTAATTACTTAATAGCATACGACCTCTTACGGGATCGCTACCATAATTCCCGGAGGTTACAAACTCTCCATTTGAACCAGTTACTGGACCTGCCTCAAATTAGTTCGTCCTCAATCAAGGGTCTCAGACTATTTGTCAATCAATATACAGAACACTCTCAGGCATTGAAAGCTTTACATTGTGACGTAGGTGAAAACAATCCGCTCCTCTCTGCTCTCATCCTCCGACGTATGGATTCCGACTTACGAAAAAAGCTGGAAGCTTCCCGGTCAACCTCTTCGAATGACGCGTCTGCTCACTCGTTACCGGAAGTCAAAGAAATAATAACATTTTTGAACACTGAATGCAGCCAAACTGAAGACGCCAATATTCATAACGTTCCTCAGGTAAAGGCTTCTACCTATGTTCCTCCTCACGCCCGCAACAAGGTGACTGCGCCAAAAAGGGTGAACTTTCGCTCTAGTGATGTTTCAATGGTCACAACTCACTCTAACTCCGCTCAAACCAAGAGTATGCCTCCTCCATGTTTCATTTGTAATCAGGGTGGACATAAAGTCTATTCATGTACGGTTTTCCGTGACAAAACTCCTCAAGAACGACATCAGCTCGTCAAGAGACATAATCGCTGCATCTCATGCTTAGGCGCTCATGAACTCAAGGAATGCCAATCCAAGGCCACGTGTCTCACGTGTAACAAAAAACACCATTCATTGTTACACTTTCAAGCTGCCTCGGGTAATGCTGCTAATCAGCCCGTCCGTAGTAACACAGCTCATGACGTCTCCAGTACACGTCATCGCTCTAGTGAGAACCATAACGATTCTCAGGTGACTCTCGTTTCTCAAGATTCACCCCCCTCTATGCCAGATTGTTACACCGTACTATTAGGCACCTTACTGGTACAACTAAAAACTCCTGAAGGTAGATCCCATGTATTCAGGGCTTTACTTGATTCAGGGAGTATGACGGATTTAATTTCCGAACGCGCTGCTCAACTCTTGGGAGTGCGCCGTACTAAGTCTCAAACTCACATCTCTGGCCTCAGCCAAAGCACGGCAAAACCAAAAGGTCAAACTCATCTCATAATCAGCACTCTATCTGGTCTCATCATTGCTCCTGACCAGCCAATGTTAATATTAGATAAATTGACCGTGGATTTACCCAGAGTACCTCTAGCCCCAGAAGTCTACAATAAGACTCAGAGATACATTCTCGCTGATCCCACATTCCATTTACCTGGGCGAATTGACGTTATCTTAGGTGGAAGTATATTTCCAAAAATACTCACTAATGAGCAATTCTCACTGGGGCAGCATATGCCACATGTAATTGGCACGCATTTCGGGTTTGTCGTATTGGGTACTGCTCCCAGCGCACCTTTCACATCCACTCTCACCTCTACGAGCCTCAATGTCTCTCTACACTCAGCAAGCGACGCAGATCTACATTCATCACTTCAGCGGTTCTGGCTTCAAGAGGAAATTCCTGTATATTCGAAGAAGACCAAAGAAGAAGAACAATGTGATGCTCACTTCGCCACTTCTCACTCTCGAGATGAAACCGGACGCTACACCGTTCGACTTCCGTTTAAGGAAAATCATTCTGCCCTAGGATCGTCTCAGCCTATTGCTGAGCGTCGATTTCATTCTCTCGAGCGGAAATTAAACGCTCAACCTCACTTTTCTCAACTCTATCATGATTTTATCAGTGAATATCTATCTCTCGACCACATGGCCAAAGTTCAAAATCCTGATCTAACTAAGCCACACTATTTCCTCCCTCACCATGGGGTGCTAAAGGAAAATAGTTCCACCACAAAACTCCGTACTGTCTTTGATGCGAGTTGCAAGACCAGTACTGGTGTTTCTCTCAACGATGTCTTATTGACCGGACGCAAACTCCAAACAAATATTTGTGACATACTACTTCACTTCAGGCGTCACAATATTGTTTTTTGCTGTGACATCCGTCAGATGTATCGGCAAATCCGAGTACATCCAGATGACCGGAAATTTCAACTTATCTTATGGCGTGACCATCCCAAGGATCCTCTCTCAACTTATCAGTTGAACACTGTTACTTACGGCATGAATACCTCTCCCTACTTGGCGATCAAGACTCTGCACCAGCTTGCAGACGACGACGGTGGGAACTTCCCCTCCGCTGCATGCGTGCTGAGGACACAGACCTACGTGGACGACATCATCTCCGGTGCGGACACAGAGGAAGCGGCCTTAGAACTGCAGGAGCAGCTCATCCGTCTACTGCGTCAAGGAGGTTTCGAACTCCGGAAGTGGGTCTCTAACTCTACTCGCCTACTCCAAGCTCTGCCGGAAGGACATCGCGAGTCTCCAGTGTTTCTGCAAGAATCTCTATCTCCGCAGTTCTCTATCCTTGGTTTACATTGGTCGCCTACCACTGATTGTTTCACATACTCTCTTAACATACCGCCTGACGAGCGCCCGACCAAACGCTCTGTCTTGAGCTTAATAGCCAAAATATATGATCCCTGTGGATTTCTCTCTCCTTGCATAATGCAAGCAAAATGCTTTATGCAACTTCTCTGGACTACAGGTCTGTCTTGGGATGAACCCTTGCCATCTGAACTTACCGAAAAATGGCACTCATTCATCACTGACGCGCAGCACATAGTGCATGTCTCAATTCCTCGAGGTATCGACTTCAAGTTCAACCCTCCTGCTGCTCCCCACCAAGGTGGATTATGGGAGAACGCTGTGAAAAGCACCAAACACCACTTACGTCGTGTCATGGGAGACAACATCCTGACACTGCCAGAATTTATGACACTCGTCACTCAGATAGAGGCCATGCTAAACTCGCGGCCACTCACTCCACTCTCCAGCGATCCTGCTGACTTCTCTGCCCTCACTCCGGGACACTTCTTGATTGGTGCCCCCCTAGCGTCGGTCCCAGAACCCGACCTCCTCGACGCACCTGACAACCGCCTACGACATTGGCAGTTGGTCCAAGCTCTACACCAACGCATCTGGAAACGATGGCAGCTGGAATACTTGCATACGCTCCAGCAACGTTATAAGTGGACCCAACCACGTGAGAATATCAAAGTTGGTGATCTCGTGCTAGTGCACCAGAACTCTCCGCCCCCCTCGTGGCCTCTGGCTCGTGTTACCGCCGTACACCCAGGGACTGATGGTGTTGTGCGCGTGGTGGACTTACGCACTCCAAATGGACACCTTACTAGACCAGTGGTAAAGGTGTTTCCTCTGCCCACTGACTAAAATCTCTTTTCTAGTTCCGTGCCCCAATCTCTAAAAACTGTGTGATGTGTTTTTCTATTGTGTGACTTTGTTGTTGAAGCCTACAATGCTTCAAGGGGGCCGGAATGTTCAGTACTTATAACTTATATTTTAAGGTTTTATAATAGCATTTAATGTGTTAACACTTTAGCATTAAGAAATAGTTTTTAAGCCAAGAGCGCATTTTAAGTTGTATTATTTTCTAATTTGAAATATCTCAACAGAGAGAGAGAGAGGGGGATAACGCTTTCTAAAAGCGACATAAATCAGGCGATATGACGTAGTCAGTCGTCTTGAAATCTGATTGGTTAGAATGCACTGTTCTAAAATCGTTTTGCACCACGCGGGGTTGTGCCACGCCACTCTGTCTCGAAACTCTGTCTAGAAAACTCGGTCTTGTAACGTCCCTCTCACAGCACACTTCTCTAATATGCACTTTTGGAGGCCCTCTGCCTCGTGCTGTTTCTATATTGTTTCTCTAAATCTCTGTTAACCACTCTTAAACGTCTTTTAATATTTTTGTGTGTGATATTTTGTATATTAATTTCTTGTGTGAACTCCCGTCATAGTTTGTGCTTCAAGATCTTCTTTGTGCGTGCTTCCGTGGCAGATTGAACTTTGCGAGAAGCGTTCTACCGTGATTCGTGTCAAGAAGGTGAAATGAAGTGAGAACTGTCGTTCGTTGCGTTTCCCTCCAGGACATTGATGGACCTCGCTACCACCTCATCAACGGTTGTCTCTGGACCTTCCCTCATCTAATTGGAATATTGGACAAGGTACTGTTTTCATCATTTCATTTGTGTAACTTTATTTATTTTTATAATTATCAACATATTACTCACCATTTTGTCCCATTTTGTAACAACAAATTATCCACAAGCTCTCTCTATAGACATTAATTTTTTGGGTGTTTTTTAAATATAAAAATTCCCTGGTCCTTCGAATCAATTTAGATAAATATTTAATTTTCTCATCTCTCACTTTACCGCTCAAATACAGTGAAAAAATGTCATAACAGTGTACACTTAGCAAGTTAAAAAATAATACTAATAAAAAAATGTAAAATAGGTTTTACAAGAAAGTCGTACAAGAGTCATATTAAAAGGAATACAATTGGACATTTGATTCTTATCCCTAAATCGGTAGTGGAAATTTAAACACTGCAATCAAACACCAAATCAGCAAGATCATCCTCCAAGAAATCATTTACCCTATAGAAAGCCATTCCACAAAGCCAATCTTTGAGTATGGATTTAAATTTATTTAATTCCATGTATGAAGCAGGGTGAGGAAGCTTATTAAAAAGTTTAAGTTGCATATAAATATGACTTTCTATTGACTTGGACAATCTAAAGGAGGGTAGGTCTAAGTTAGACTGATTTCTTGTTGCATGCTCATGAACAGTCAATCTATTTCTATAACTATTAAAATTATCCTTAACATTGAGAATGTTACAGTAAATGTATAAACTAGGCAATGTCACAATTTTCAGTTTCTTAAATACATTAACACAACTGTCTGTGTTTCTTAACCCCATCATAATTCTCAGAGCTTTTTTTTGGCAAATAAAAACTTTAGCTGCTTCGGAACTATTTCCCCACAGTCTAATACCGTACAGGAGATGAGGTTGAAAAAACGCATAATAAGCTGTAATTAGCATATCGTAACTCACACATTGTTTCAACTTACGTAAAAGAAATAGCACCCTTGACAATTTAGAGATAATATTTTTTATTTGTGCATCCCAAGATAACTTGCTGTCTAAGAAAAGCCCCAAAAACCTAACTGGTTTATTTTGAAAAGGGATTTGTTTAAGACTAAATACTATTTCTTCAGTCTTGTCCACATTAACACTTAAATTATTTGACTCAAACCATAAGTTTGATCTTAATATCATCTCACTGAGTCTGTTGTGGGCAATTTGTATATCACGATCAATTTCATAAAAGGTCGTGTCGTCTGCATATAACGTGGTATTTTTTGACATATAAGATGGTAAGTCATTAATAGCAATCAAGAACAAAAGTGGTCCCAAAATTGACCCCTGAGGGACACCCAATGTAACACTCTTGAGACCGGACTTTCTACTACCAACAACCACCATTTGTTGTCTGCCTTTCAAATAAGATTCGAAAACTTAAAGGACAGTATTTTTTACACCATAAAATTCCAATTTCTGGATGATAATACTATGGGAAATGCTGTCAAAGGCTTTGCTTAGGTCTATTAATGCGGAACATACTACCTTCTTACCCTCAAAGGCCAACAAAATATCATCAACTAATGACTCCACAGCCTTCACAGTTGACCTCCCAGGGATGAATCCGAACTGGAATGGGCTAAAAAATTATTCTCAATAAAGTATTTAAATGTTTGATTTTTAATTACTGCCTCAACAACTTTACCGAATACCGGAACCAATGCAATCGGCCTATAGCTTGATGGGTCACTTCTATCATTTTTCTTGTAAAAAGGAACAGTTTTAGACACTTTATCTTAGGGAAGTGTCTTTATCAGAGACAAAGATCTTAGGGAAAATACCTGACTTTATAATGGCATTTACTATGTGTGTCAAAGGGAAGCGATTTCATAAAATATACTCTTAAGAACAAAATTTGACATGCCAAGATAGTCTTCACTTTTTGAATTACTAAAACTATTTACAATGTTTATTAGATCATGTTGTTTTACTGGTGTTAGAGTAAGAGTTTTATCTACAGAAATAGTAACAGAAGACAAAAGTAGCTTTTGAGCACTCAATTGACTATTATACGCTGTTGTCATAGCACAATTGAGGAAAAAATCATTAAATTCATGTCAGGTAATTTACTATTTTTTTGAATTAAAGGCCCCCATTTCATTTTTTATTACATGCCACGCAGCGTTACATTGGTTGCTTGAGTTTTGTATAAAGTGGTCATTGTGAAGTCTCTTAGCTGATTTTATCTCCTTTCTATATAAACTTCTTGCTCGTGTTAACAAAAATCTATGCTCAGAACCCAAAGATGCTCTATCTCTAAGAATTGTGACCCATTCTTTCAACTGAGCAAGCTGAGGTGTAAACCACTTAATAGATTTATTTTTCTTGATCCAATTGCAGGATCTTGATTTAGATCTAATGGGACATGTTTGATTGTAGTGTAATATAACTTTGTTTACAAATTGTGTACACATTTCATCTACATTCAATTTATTACTGTAAATATCATCCCAATTTTCTGTTAAGATCCTACATCTAAAGTCATACAAATTATTAATACTAAGCTTTTTAAAAGTACAATTATCGTCAAGTTTTTTATTTTTTTCTAAGATGTTTAGTTTTGAGCTATCCGTTCTTACCCATAGCACATCATGGTCTACTTATTATAATTTGTATCCTTTTAGAATATAAAACCTCAATTCATCATGCATAAGCCAATGTTCGTTAAGCGAAACTATTTGGGCAGGAAAATCATTAAGAAGAACTTCAAGTTCATTGAATGAACTTCTTATGGACTGAATATTTAACCGCAATAAAAATACGTCATTTTTGTTTATCTTAGGAAATGTTTTGGAAGACAAGTTAGCAAAATCAGAAGGATTTTTATGTAAACTACCAGTGCTCTTAATATCATTTTTGGAACAATTTAAATCTATGAGGTGACTATCTATAATTCTAAAAAAGAATTAACACTATCATTAATTACTCTATTAGCAACGTCACACACTTTATTGAATGTGCCACATGAAACAACATTGGCGCTGTCACCAAGTAATGTAGTTTGAGATGTGATAGTGTCATGGGGAGCTGCAGTAGTTGGTGATGATGGTAAGGGAGGAGGCTCTCCACTCCGGTCCATCTCTAGAGTTATGGAGGTTCTCAAGAGGGTTACAAAATCTTGATGTTTAAGACCACTACGTAGAGTTCTTGTGGCCCTCTCGTCCTTCACAATTATGTCCACTGAGACACCGGTACTTCGATGCAGCTTTACAATATTCCTTGAGAACAAGTGGGGGGCGATTTTATCCCTCATACAGCCCATCGGAGAACAAATAACTTATTTAATGTTTTTACTTTTAATTTCTGAAACAAAATTATAAAAAGCCTGATTATAGTTTTCTTCAGTAGGTTTACTGTTGTAGGTTGGTTTAGTTATCAGTCCATACACAGCCGCCCCATGTTCACTGTGTTGCAGAGAGAGATCCGAGGTCACCAGGTCTGAGAGCTTTGGTCTACCAAAATTTTTTTTAAATACAGCAGCAACTCCACCACTCTGTATTATGTCACTGGTCGTGGAAATCTGCAGATATGCAATGACTAAATGCGATTCTAGCATCGTTTTGGAGACTATCTATAACGTGTTGCATGTAGTCCTCTATAACCAGGATAGGGCTTTTTGGGCTGGGGTTGTCACTTGTTATATTATGTGGATGATTAAAATCTGAAGCACTTTTTTCCAATGGGATTGGTGTTAAAGCTACAGTTGGCTTTTTCTCATTATTTATACAGTCAATTAATTGTTTCTGCGTGGCCTTTACAATTTCTTTGGCAACAAACATTTTTCCCTTTTTATTTACGTGGAGTCCATGTCTGGTATGGTAACATCTCTCAAGAAGATACAAGTCCAGGAGTTTTACATGTGAATTTGTATATGAAACTTGTCTGATTAAGGTATTTGCCTCTTTGATCAATCGGTTCTCAGCACAGTCAGAGTTCAAATCATATCTATAAGGGATGGTTGTTAATATGATATTGGTATGATTGAACGATTCTTGTTGGTCATCCAAGTACTCTTTGAGAGAACTTAGGAAACGTTTAGAATCCCCTACGGTATCCTTTGTAATATCGTTCGTCCCTCCAATAACAACAACATAATCATGATGTGACAGTGTTTTGAAGTCTGCAGAGTTTGTGACAGATTCCATTATAGGTTTCAGTGGAGCACCAGTGTGACAATGATTAAAAATTTGGAACTTATTATTGCTAGCCTTTGCGAGGTGAGAAGATAAGTCCCTCCCTTGGCTGTTACTTGCTATAATTATCCTGGTTTTATTAGTTTCTGTTGCATGTTTAAAAGGGGGTTTAGTGCCATTTTTTACTTTGTTTGAATTAGGTTTAGCTATATTATGTTGAACTGTGTAGGATTGTGGGCATGTGTTAGCTACGTGGTTGTTGTTATTGTTATTATTTTCACTTACTTTGACCAGGATTTATTTCTACTTATTATACTTGTGCTTATAGAAGGCCTAAAATTAGATTTACATTTAGACTTGTGTTTTTTGTGGACTGTAACCCATTTACTTGGTTTTTGGTAGATTTTGTTACCAGTACGAGAAGTGTGCTGTGTTTTTATGTGTACATGATCAACGGGTCTAGTAATTGTTTTAGAAGCTGGTGTGTGGCAGTTTGAACAAAAACCAGACTTGGCTGTCGATTGTCCTGCAAGCCAATCAGTGAAATCGAGATCAGAAACTTTATGTACACAATAGTGGTAGGCAATGTATTTGGCATTTGCCAGGACATGTATACCACATTCAAAGGATTGCTTTTGTTGAATACAAGGTATCTCGATTACTCCACTATCTTGAATACTAAGATTACCAGCTACAGCTTGAGCTGATGACTTGTTATATGGCCGCATCGAATCAAAGTGATACGCCTTACCATTAAGTCGGTCCAGGAACAACAAGCTCCAGTGCGTACCCGAATCCTCCTCTTCAACATTAACAACATTGTTTAGACACAAAAAAACATATTTACTTTTATTAAAAGAAACACTGTCAAGGTACTCTCCCACCGTTTCTGTAGTGCTAAATTTTATGGCAGTAGTTACAGAGGGTCCCAAAAATAAAATATCCTCTGAGTCAATACTTATGGCCATAGCAGAGAATTTTCGCAGAGAATTTTCGGTGGGAGAATTTTCCCACTGACATTCCTGATGTCGGTGAGGAAAATCCTTTCTTTGTGACCCTCTAGGTGATAATACCTACGTGCAGAAGTTCAATTCAACTGGACAAATAGTTTTGGAGAAATATTGATGAGTGGTAAATGGCTTTTATATATACATACCTAAAATACCTTTAGTTTCAAAGTCTAGCCAAATCTGTAAGTCTACTTTTAGAGGACACAAATTAATATAGTTTACTCTGAATCAATGAAATATCGGGTTTCTCGCCATATTTAGCCATATCCTTTAAACTGGCTATGCATTTGTTCAAATAAAATTGTCAAATTTCTCTTCGATAAAAAACTTTCAAAGTCTAGAGAAATGCACCAATTTTAAAGTTTTAAAGTTTAGAGAGTTTCAAAGTTTTAAAGAGCAGAAAGTACTATATTTGACTCTGAATCAATAAAATATTGTATTTTTCGCCATGTTTAGCCATGTCCTGTAATCTGGCTATGCATGCTTTGAAACTAAATTGTTGATTTTCCGATTGAGAACCATTTGTTCTCATAGATAACAAAGTTTCATAGTCTAGAAAAATATGTCCAATTAGAGAAACGCTGTTTTTGGCATTTAAAATGTTTGGCACTACAAAGGCTGCCGTCTTCGATTTGCTAAGAATTTTTCAAAATCCCTTATAATTTCACATCTACAACATAAGACCTTTGACTCTACAAAATTTCAGCCTTAAAGGTTTAGTACTTTTTTAGTTATAGCGATGAGTGAATGAGTGAGTGAGTCAGTGGTATTTGCCTTTTATAGGTATAGTACTATATATCAACTGAATATCAATAGAGAAGTCTGTTTAAATGGCAGGATAAATTGAAGTGTTTATTACTGAAAATGTTCAACTAATCTTCATAAATAAACTGTTGTAGAATGTTAATCAATAAATGTTTTCTCTATGGATTCAACATATTAGCCTACTGCATCACTTCGTTTGGGTCTGTATTGATGTAATAATTGCACTTATGTTAGGATTTTTCTTTTCTAGAACATACATTTTTTTAATAAATGATATTATAAATAGTGGGTATTTATTATTTATAAAAACTAGTAATGTTTAGTCATAACTATCATTGACTGAGAAAAGAACAACTGTGATAGAGCATGTATGAAATAATTATTCGTTGATATTGAAAAATGTTTGACTTTTTAGCATTTTTCTAAACAAAGGTGGTTTAATTAAAACGGTTACATGTAATTAATTTATTTAATAAATATCCGGTCATTTTGATACCTCAATGGTGTTATAGAATTAGTCTGTCGATGATGATACACATTTTATATAATTACTTGTAATCCTGGAATTCGTTATTCGTTAACAAATTGGAAAGTCTGCATAAGTAATATGGAATGTTGTGATCACTTTAATCATATAAATTTATTACCAGCCATTGACTCTTTTCAATTCGGTCGTATAAATAAATATCAAATATATTTCTACGGTTTAGATGAAAATTAATTAATGTGATTCATAAAAAATCTCTTAAAATAATCCCTCTTATATGAGAAAAGTGATTCACCGAAAAGTAAAATATCTATACATACTGTATATGTACTCTACATATAGTAGTGTGCATATTGTATACCATATAACATCCTTATATGTAACATAATGCAATATCTTATAATAGTAATTTTAATAAACATATAAAAGTACCTCCAAATGAAGTTTACAAACTTTGTTATCTATAGTAACTTATTTTATATTTTACATTTAATATTTTACAGTTATCATAAACTGTACCAAATTATCTCTATAGAAAAGGAAAGGACATTTAGACGGCTTATTATATACTATTCAATTTTAATACAGTTGTTACCCCACCCACACACGTACAATGGTATTTACTTTGAAGCAGAATTTGATAAAATATTTTATTTTAAACAAGGGTTTTCTATATAATTTTCCTATAATCTCAAGAGTAGAGCTTAATACTTGCATTGACTTATTACAAAACATATTCTGAAGTGTTAAAATAATGAACAGTTTGTGTTGTTACAAATACGAGGTAGAACACTGAGAATTGTCACAACCCTGTCTCGTGAGGTAAATGTAGGGGCGTAATAACAATAGTCATAAAACTCAGATACACTAACTTCCCGTGTCTCAGTCTCAGTTACACTGACTTCCCGTGTCTCAGTTACACTAACTCCCCGTGTCTTAGTTACACTAACTTCCCGTGTCTCAGTTACACTAACTTCCCGTGTCTCAGTTACACTAACTTCCCGTGTCTCAGTTACACTAACTTCCCGTGTCTCAGTTACACTAACTTCCCGTGTCTTAGTTACACTAACTTCCCGTGTCTCAGTTACACTAACTTCCCGTGTCTCAGTTACACTAACTTCCCGTGTCTCAGATTCAGTTTAACTACTTCTATTTATAGTCTGCATGGTTCGCGTTTAGTAACGATAAAGTTTTAAAAATCTAAAAGAGTATTATAACATATTTTTCTCATTATCTGAATAATGCCACTAATGAAACAATTAAAATTCCAGTGAGTTTAAAAGTATAATTAATAAAACCAGATATGATTAATTAGAATATTGGAGAGATATGACACCAGCAAACTTACCTTAGATAACAGGTTCACCAGAACCTGAATGAACAGAACACCAGAATAGTAGTAACATACACAAAATAAACACATAATCACACAACTTTTCAGTGCCACTGGCACTTTCTTCAGGTGAGTAGATAGTGAGTGAGTGAGTGAGAGAGAGAGAGAGAGAGAGAGAGAGAGAGAGAGAGAGAGAGAGAGAGAGAGAGAGAGAGAGAGAGAGAGAGAGAGAGAGAGAGAGAGAGAGAGAGAGAGAGAGAGAGAGAGAGAGAGAGAGAGAGAGAGAGAGAGAGAGAGAGAGAGAGAGAGAGAGAGAGAGAGAGAGAGAGAGAGAGAGAGAGAGAGAGAGAGAGAGAGAGAGAGAGAGAGAGAGAGAGAGAGATGGCTTCCACTATTGCTGGGTAGGTGGTTGTGGGGATTGTACAGCCATAGAGCATCACTCAGGTATTGATGCAGTTTTTTCAGTTGGTATATATGAAGTTTGCTGATGGAGAAGGGGTTGAGGGGAAGAGGTCAGATTCAGGAGGGTCACAGGATTTTTTTATCCTTTGGAGTTGGGAACTATTGGCGTGGGAAGGAAGGGTTCTGATTACTTTAGTGGTGTAACACTGACCAAAATTTTGGTTATGGAGAAGAGTGTGGGCATATAAGGGTTTTTTCAGGAATTTGGACTTTGCAATCATGTCTATTGCCATTCATGCGTTTTCAAAGGGTTCGACTGGTAAGGCCGATATATTAAGCAGGACATTGCTGGCACTAGAGTTGATAAATTAGATTGGTGGAATCACAGGAGTGGTTTCCAGGTATCATGTAGGTTAAGGAGGTAGTGGAGCTGGTAAAAGATGTGGCTGGGAGATGAATAGGGCAGGTTTTGCAAGATTTCTTGTTACAAGGATTAGAACCGGATGGTTGCTGGTCTTTATGACAAGTCAGGATGTTGGGATCAGGTAACATAGGATGGACCAGGATTTGGCGGAGATTTTTGTTTTGTCTGAAAGTCACAGTAGGAGGATTTCCAAGGAGATCTTTGGTGTGGGGTTGGTTGAGCTTCTGTAGGCCATGGTGTTAATTAGTGACAAGGGTTAAGCGTTGAGAACTACTTCTGGTTTGGGGGTTTTGGGACTGAGCTAAACGGATTTGGTTTTTAATAAGGTTGGTAGGGTAACCTCTCTTTTGGAATGCACTGACAGGTTGGTTATTGTATTTATTTAGGTTTCTGAGAGAGGAAATGGTACGTTTGGCACAGGTGGCTAGGCTATATAGGATAGGGAGCGTTTAATGTTGTTGGGGTAACAGCTAGTATAGTGAAGGTATTGTTGTTTATTGGCAGGTTTGATGTGAATATCAGTCCTCTAATCCAATTTCAACATAAGGAAGACTATGCGTTCAGAAGAGGATTGCCAGGTGAAATTCAAGGATGAAAAGTTTTGTAGGGTTTGAAGAATAGTTTTAAGATTGTTTTCGGAGTCAGTCAGATCATGAAAATATCATCGATGAATCGAAGCCAGCAGAGGGGTTGGACGGGTTATTTTTGAAGAAAAGTCTTCTCCAATTTCGCAATGAACAGGTTGGCATAGAAAGGGGCCATGCGGGTACCAATAGCGGTACCCTTGATCTAGAGGTAGTTGATACCAGAACTTTGGAAGTGGTTTTTTGAGTCAGCTGAACTAGGAAGGAAGTGCTAGGTTTGGTTTTTGGAGGATCTGTATTGAGAAAATACTCAATATCAGCTAAGCTTTATCTCCAGCTGACCTTCAACATCGTTCTTTACCACCAAATCTCTAGGACCCATAGCCGTTTCCTCATTTCTTTTCCTATTATCCATGTGTGGTCATACACCGAAAAATACATTTTTATCATCCATGACTGATATTTTTACTTGTCAACAGGCTGTTCTAAAATGAAATAAAATGTTTGCTAGCTGTATTCTGCCTACAATTTCTCTTCTATTCCTCTATTAATCCTGAAAATCATATAGGTATATATTATAGATCGTCTCTTAGTTCTTATTTTTTAGTTTGTATTTCTGAAATTGCAAAAAAAACACTGCAACAATAACAAGTAAACAGATTATTTTAAAATCAATGATAAAAATTTACATATAATTTTAAACTTAAAAAATTCTTCTATTACATGTTGACTCTATATAATACATTTTTTACAAATATCATTTATTGGCTTGTTTTTATAAACACATATTAAAATAAGATGTTTATAACACAGTGATAGTTTAAAACAATTAAAACGATAAATAATCGTGTAATATAGGATGCAAGTTTTAAACCAAGTTTGACAAGACCCCATTGAATGTTATGCATGCAGTAGTTATGCAGTAACTAGGCTTACTTCAGAAACCACTGTGGACCCCAAGAACCCAAGAGGGGGTTGGGGGTTCCTGTTATCTTCATAATTGGGCCTTAGTTACACCCGCCATGTTTTAAGTGTTGCTTAGCAATACTTATCCTGCTGCAATAACAATCCAGTTATTTTTTTAAAA
>JAQJVL010007229.1:0-24943 GCA_035578905.1 Stictocephala bisonia | reverse complement strand
ATATATAGTTAAACGTAGTTTTTAAGTTGGTTTTACGAAACTATACAAAAATTCGGTTATATTTTAAAACAAATGAACCCGTAAATTAAATTGATTTCTATAGCTTTTAAAATTGTTATTATTTAAAAAGCTAAATATTTATAAAAAAAATTAGGCGACAATTTCAATAACCTACTACGGCGCTGGCAAAGGGTTATTTCAAATCTTGTTGTATGGTTCACAAACATTTGGAGGTTTAAAAGAACAAAACAAATTGGTTATTAAATGTTGCAATATTGATTGAAATTTATTATGTTAACGGGCCTGAAGGTAAGGAAAACTAATTTAAGTAACCATTTCTATAACAAATCAATTTCAGCGTTGGCCTCTTACTTTATCTATGGTTATCTTGACTTATTAGTACGGGTCATCGTGCTAAGATTAACTATATTTGCATTCACGCTAGTTATTAGAACCAATCGTGTTTTATTAACAATATTGGCTCGTTTCTGTGTATATTTTATTTACATACATATACGTAATTAAATCTTCTTACTTTAGTTTTTCTATTACTAATACGTTATAGTATATTATTGCAAATTCTGAATTATTTAATAAGATAGTGCATGACACATAAAGTAACATTTTACAATTACCTCTGAACTGATCATTTTAAACAGTAGAGTTTTTTATACTATATTCTAAACAATAGCAATTAACATTACAGTCTTTACAAAACAATTTAATAAACTACGCGTTTACAATTCAAAATTTAAATAATTGATGTATACCTCTAATAACCTATAAAAAATAGTTTAAAATATTAGATTTTCTGTTTAACATTAAATATTCACAATACAAATTATAAATTATACAGTATACAGTAATACAGTATAAGCCCCGTTATATGTGTATGTGCACAGTTCGAATTCATTGAAGTTGCACTAAAAAGTCACCGTAAGCTACTCTATCTGTCTTTGTGATATTCTTTGATTAAAATAGTAAAAATTAAAGTCTAATACTTAATATAATTATGCATTATAAACATATCAGTAATAAATTATACTTAATTCTATTTATGTGATTCAACGAAAAAAACTTTTATCAATAAATGTTCTTTATCTATAAATTACTTATTCAAAACACATAACTTGTAAAGTACAAAAATTTAGTTGGAGGTGAATAAACAGTTGAACGGTTTAAACTATATTTCTATTGTATTTATATTAAACTGTCATTTCTATTGTAACATAGACATTTAACCCTTATCACGCGGCATACGGATATATCAGTACAATGAAAATAGCTCTAAACGCGGCATACTGACATATCCGTATTGATGTATTTTTTAGGTTATTTTTATTTAATAGTACACTACATAACCGGAAATGGGCACATAAGCCATTAAATGCTTATTTATAGCCAACCGGATGCAAGCTGGTTTAATTTCACACAACAAAAAGTTAGAAACAGCTGTTATGATATTTTCGTTGCCGTGACGACTGACGCATAGCGCGGAATGCGGATATAACCGGATCTCGCTAGACAGTTCGCCCGCCAGTGCCAGTGTCGCCAGTCACAGCCAAGAGTCTGTCTAGTTGACATCACTAAGCTTTTGTTTACATCGTTGTAGTTATTCTTTGGTTGGTTTGTTTCCTTTTTTTGTTGAGTTTTTGTTTCTACGTCGTTGTTGTAGACCTGCACGGAACATCCCACACTTCACCCTGACGGATGTTTTGAAGTGTATCATACTGTCCAAAACTACTAACTAATCCCATTACTGTATTATAGTTTATTTGATAACATATAAGGAGATTGTTTTTCATTTTATTTTATATTGTTTAAATTTAGACTAAAGTTATTGTACTAACTGAATATATAGCAGCGTATTCCATAAAATTGTTTTAATCATTATGTCATATTACAAAATGTAAAATTAAATAAATTTTTATGAAATGGCTATTTTTTATTACTTAAAGGTCCATTAAGTGGAAAATAAATTAAACTTTTGAAAAAAATAAAATTAAAAAAATAAAGTTAAATGCACGCTATTGAGACTTAGGCCAAATTTTATTCAGCGCTTTAAGGGAAAACATATGTGTTATTTTCGTTGGCATGGAAAATATATTTCAGAGAAAACAATGAAATGCAAAATTACCATTCTCATTTATTTAAGGCAACGACAAACATTACATTTAACAATTGTGGTTTTGGTTACTTTATTTGTAATACATTACTACAATAAGTGTGCTCTATTTGTCTTTGAACGGCGGCCTGGCTAGTTTAAAATATACATATGGTTTTATTTATACAAACGTCATATGAATTATTTTTAATACCTCTTAATATCAATTCTAATAAGACAAAGTGAATGGGAATTAGCTTTGAAAGTAATTTATAGTTTGCATTCCATATTATTATTTGGGTGTTACTTAATATCAATGCTGTTTCATTCACTGTGTTTGATAAATAAATTATTATCTAAATTACAGTTTCAATTCCACATTAAATTCATAAATAACATGAATACAACATAAATAGGTATCGTAAAATACAATAAATGCCCTGTACCCAAGTTCAACATGTTAATCCTACATACTTAAATGTATTATACGAAATTAAAGTCTAGTTATGTACATTTGTATTTATATAGCTAGACAAAGTATAGTTTTGTTCGTACAGTATATGGTTTTTTAGTGCTACCTTAAGTATAAAGTTCATTATTTGGATGAAAGGGAGTGTATTGAATGTTCAATTGCACTTCACATTCAAATTCATTCCTTTGGCTTCACAATGTACAGTTTTACAATGTATGAGCCTTGTCAACTAAAAGTAACCACGTTACAAACAAATCATATCAAGTTTTTTGGGGAAAAAATAAATAAAAATGTATGCTAACTAAAGACAAAAAATAATACAACTGTAATATGGCTGAGATTCGTTTTAATAGCATCATGGCAGTTGACTTAGTTTCATATTCTTTAACTTTTATAATACTAAAAATATCAAAAATATCACATGACTTTTTATATGTGTTATGAGTATTGAAATTTAACGTAAATTATTATCATTCACATGTGTATTTTTAGCTTCAAAAACCACTATTATTAATTTATTAATAATTGTATGTACTAAAGTAAACATATGTGAGTTATATATTATCACACTTGTTGTGAGAGAACTGTTTGTATGAAACAGTATCTTTAAGATAAAATAACAACTTCTGGATCCTATTTAAGCATAAACGTTTGATTTTGAAAACATTTTATATAAATCTGTTACTATCCACCCACCACTTTTTCAATACAGTTTTCAGGGTTATATAAAGGTATTGTTCAGACACTTTATCACACTCCAAGTACAATGTATACAAACTTGCTGATGGTCATGTTTGAGCTGAGATTTGCAAAAACTAGCTGGAGTCTAGAAGCTGAAGAAAAACTTCAAAGAATGGCTGAACTGGTCGAGGATGTAGAAAATATAAAATTTAAGAGGGACCATTCAGAAACAGCTGCTTGTGGTTCTGATTGTTACGTTTGCAACAAAGTTAGAAATCACGAATACTCATTTATTAAATTATTTGAAAGCATCGGTCCTAAAGAGTGTGGGGATGAACTCTACAACAGACTAATGGCTGAGCTGAAAGGAGTTGAAGAATCACAAGTTCAAAGATTCTGAGCAAGGACATCATTTGTAAATAAAGATGTGAAAAATTTGTAAAAGAATAAAGAATAATAATATCTTTCTTAACAGAACAGTCTCGTATAATGTTTTATTTACCCAAATATTTGACTATATAAATTATCTTTACAGTCGTTGATGAACTTTAATTTTAATAGTTTGGCTCAAGTATGATATAATTGTTGTATATGAATTTATATCAGTTATTTGACAAATGAACATTTTTGTCCATTTAAAAAATATTTAATATTTGATGAGATATATGGACTAATAAACAATAATATGTGAAGCAGTATAAAGTAAGTTAAAGCTCATAATGGATATCTCAGAAGTGTATTATATTTACAAGCTTGTATATTCTAGTCTACTAAGTCGTTTTTATTTTGTAATTTAAAAGAAGTCAATCAATAAGGATCACACAAAAAACAACATTTACGTAGGTGTATATTTTTAAATGGACTGACACCAGTTCAATGTAACTAAGTTGGTTGTATCTGTTTTGTCTGTTTTATACATTTTCTGCCTAGTTTTGTCATGTGTGTTTGTTTTATCATGTTTACCAAAATAAATTATACACTTGAAATCAGTCATAAGCAAAAGACCATTTTATGAACTGGTAGCATACTATGTAACATTCAATTCACTATATTATTAAGTTAATAATACACTAGTAAGTTAGTAACGGAATTATAAAATTGTTGTTTTATCTGTCCAACTATCTTTACAAAATAGGAAAAAAACTGCTTAACACTGAGTGTCATTCACATTTAAATTTTTTCGCTAAGTTTTAATAAAGTAGTTGAATACGTATGAGGATCCTCTTATTGAGAAATAAAAATGTTTCGTTCATTTAATGTCTAGCTAAATTTACAGAATATGTGAAGCCTAATAAGACTGAAATTTTATTTGAAGCTCTTATGCATAGCATCCTAATGGAGATCTCAGAAGTGTATCATTTGTATAATACCTTAATTTTCTTATCCGAAACTAATTTAATTGGTCACTTAAAATAAATCGATTGGATTTATACATTTTTGTGATTTAGATGTCTTATATTAATTCACACTTATGAGGTCATTGAGGTGAATAAATGCATAAATTAACTAAAAATATAGAAACACGCAGTTACTTATTAGTTATTTAAAAACTTAAAACCATTAGATATGTGTATGTTCATTATGTTATGGTTATTTATATAATTGTTATCACTATACAATTTACGTGTTTATTAGATATTTATAGCCTCAGCAAAACTTAAATTTAACCGTGTAAAATCATGTTATATCTCATAAATCCAGTATTTTATTAATGATAAGTATATGTACGATACATAATAAAGTAGTTGTCTTGATATAAAGCTCTTAAACGATTAATCATAGTAGTTTACCAAAATGTCAAAATTCAGAATAATTAAAATTGGTGTTTTTAGTTATTTATTGGCTATGTTTGTCACACATAAAATGTTCATGGAAAAAACGAAAATTTTAATCACATAAAATTAGAATGAACGTAATTAAAAATCATTGTAATTTTAAAATATACATTTTATTAGTTGAGTTACTCATATATGATTTTTCGACCGATTTACTTATGTTTCAAAGTTAATACAACTGGTACATTTAGTTTAGACTTATTGTTATACATATATTCCCGTATTATGGAAGGAATGTCCTATATATAGATTATTTATTTGCCATCAACATAGCGATCAAAAAGGTGGATCATAGTTTGACACTAGGTTTTAGTGAGTTCTAAAAAGTAACTACTCTTGATGAATCAGTTTTGATTTCCCACTAAATGGTTTTTTATTATAGGGTCACAGTGTGTATCTTTTATACATCTTTTAATGCAAAGTTTATATTTTCATTCGATAAGTAAATTATTTGATTTGAGTCTATTCGAGTGCACTGTCGTATCACTTGACCTCACTTGAACCGGAAATGTAATATCATTTAGTCAGCTTATTTGTTAATCTATATTTCTTTTATTTTGATTAATGCTACAGACTTGCATTTATTTGCACTATACTAATAAGAAATTAAATTAATTTTTTCGTTTATCCTTCTTTCATTCTGTTCAGCCCACAGTAATAGGTTAGTTTGACTGGGACGTAAATATAAAGACTATAGATGATTAATTATAAGTATATTTGTACTGTTTATATTTTAATTTTTGTAAATCAATGAATATGAGGCTATTAAAAAAACAGTTTTTATTGAAACTTGTTATCGTATTATGTACTATGTTAAATTGGGGATTTGTATATATTACAGGAGGTTTAAAAAGTAAACTTAAAACAGAGTCTATTTTGGTTTCTCATTACGTAGTTTTTATTATAAGGTTACAGTCTGCATCTATAAAGTAACTTATAAGTGTTTTCCTTTTGGTAAAATCTTAATACACTAGAATTTAAAAAATGACCTAAAAAGTGACCCTAATTGGTGGTTGTCTTCTCTTTAGAAATCTATAAGGCGGATACTAATAAAATACCTTTATATAAACACGAAATTAACTTACTTAGCTGTTTAATTCATTTTACTATCATTTTTATAACAGCTTCATTTCTATCATTAAACAGAATATATGTAGGCAAAAGAAGTACATACTTAAACGGCTGATTTGGTATACTCTGTTTTATAAAAATTATTTAAACATAACATAAATTATAGTATTTACTCTCACAGCTCATTTTAAGAGAAACCAATAGAAAGTATTATTCTTAGATATGAGAAGGCAGCACAAAATTGAACGTATTCTAAGGTGAATGTGAGTAGTATGAGCATGGATAACCAATATAATATTGTTGCTAACGAAGTTTGACTGTTTCATAGAACGGACATTTCATTTAAAGTCTAACAACTAGTGAAATTAAGGGACATAGAGTTGAATCAAAAACACGTATTATTGGTCTGATTTTCAACTAATTGACAAGCCTGATACTCAGTTCTCTCCCTTACACAACATACGGACACTGACAAAATTGAACTTGGATAGATTTTACTTATACAAGAAATGTTTCATCTTAAACATATGGCATATGAATGCACTCAAGGATACAAGTGTAGAAGAATGGTTTGCTGCATATCTGAAATGAAATGTATATTGAATTTAACATCTATATTATAATATTATTCTATTTTTATATTGTTTTTTTCGTTCAAAGTGAGCCAATGAGTTTAGTTTTTATTTAATGAGTAAATCAGTATCAAGGTATAACTTTTTATTGCGATTAACGTTTAATATATCTTATTTAAAAACCGAAATCTATCATAATGAAGTTATCTTGACCTTACTAAAATAAATTAATCGTGTTGAATCGGTCACATATTTTTTAAAGTTATTTGAAAGTTTGGTTTTTTCAATACGTGTTTGTAATATTTATGTTGAAATTATAAGAAAAGACTCGTATTAATATAAATTATCAACATAATATACGACACTTAATACACTATACAGTTATAAATGGATTCATTGTTGTTTTATTTACTCAATTCGTTAATAAGAGAAAGTATTATTCAATTCATTATCTTTACAAAGTAGGAAAAAACATATTTTTAACTTAAAGTACCATTTATATTTAATCGTGGTATATTATAATAGTTTAGACATGTATGAAGATCCTTTCTTGGAGAAATTAAACATTTTTATCCATTTAATATTTACAGAACTGCAAGCTAAAATGTGTTTAACATATTAGATTAAAATTTTACTTAAGGCTCTTGTGCGTAAGATCCTAATGGAAATCTGAAATGAAATGTATAGAGAACTTCACATCTATAGCCTATTGTAATATATTAGAGAAAATAAACAATTATTTTTCAATTCTATATTTATACACTCACATAAAAAAACCTTCTCAACAAAAGGACTTAAGTATGCAAATGATGAATAACGTTTTGTTTAACAAGTCTGAAATGAAATGTGTATCAAATTTTATTTTGATACCCTTGTCATAAGTAGAATATAACTTATTGAAGTCTTGTAGTAAATTTATAATAAATAACAGCAATTTACATCTATAAAGTAATTATTTATGTTATTAGGTTAAAATAATGGGATAGTTTGTAAATAGAGGGACTTTATTTGATATCTTAAAGCGAATGTTACCTATTGTAATATTATATAGAGTCTAAATATGGCTCGCAATTCAATATAATTCGATTGTTTTAACTAACGTGTGAGGGAATAATAATTGAACTATTTGACTCATAATTTAAATCATTACCAATATCAACTAAATATCAAATTTACTAACAAATTTCAGACACATATATCCTTTAGCAGAAGGCGCATCTGGTTTGAATATTAAATGATCATAACAAATTATTACTATATTAAATATAAATTATTATTTGAATAAATACTGTAAATACAGTATTATTGAACCATTTATGAAAGAAAAAATGTCACCATTTAAGTTACCAGAGCCAACTAGAAACTTTGGTTGTTGTTGAGGAAAATGCATGTACAGATAGGTCTACTAATGAAGTTTCATCTCTTTGTAGATTTGTATTAAATTATATGAATTTTTATATCTGCCTCACTACCACATATAAAGTATATATTAAAAATAAACATTCTTACAAATATTTACCAATTGATTAAAGAAAAAAATAGTCGTCAGGTCACCTAAACTTTGGTTGTTGTTGAGATACATGTATGTACAGATGAAGTTGCCGCTCTTTGCAGATTTTTATTAAATTATATGAATTTTTATATCTGTCTACTACCACAAGTAGACATGATGAAACATTGCATCAGCAAAATTGGACTTGGACTATTAATTGTATACCATACAAATACATCAGTCGGTTTTTAAAAAAGACAGTATTTTTTATAGAGTTTTCAGTATTTAATAATTTACATTATTATACTTTATTCCTAAATAACAGTTAAATATTGTCCGACTTATTACTTTAACTGTAAATACAGTATTATTGAACCATTTATGAAAGAAAAAATGTCACCATTTAAGTTACCAGAGCCAACTAGAAACTTTGGTTGTTGTTGAGGAAAATGCATGTACAGATAGGTCTACTAATGAAGTTTCATCTCTTTGTAGATTTGTATTAAATTATATGAATTTTTATATCTGCCTCACTACCACATATAAAGTATATATTAAAAATAAACATTCTTACAAATATTTACCAATTGATTAAAGAAAAAAATAGTCGTCAGGTCACCTAAACTTTGGTTGTTGTTGAGATACATGTATGTACAGATGAAGTTGCCGCTCTTTGCAGATTTTTATTAAATTATATGAATTTTTATATCTGTCTACTACCACAAGTAGACATGATGAAACATTGCATCAGCAAAATTGGACTTGGACTATTAATTGTATACCATACAAATACATCAGTCGGTTTTTAAAAAAGACAGTATTTTTTATAGAGTTTTCAGTATTTAATAATTTACATTATTATACTTTATTCCTAAATAACAGTTAAATATTGTCCGACTTATTACTTTAAAAATATCTGCAATACAACTTCTCCTTACGATTTTTAAATAATAAATTAAATATTATTATAACTTATTCCATAACAGAATTTAAATATTGTGTTACTTATGTCATTAAAAAATTATAGAATAGTATATTACCTTACGATTTTCAAATACTAAATTAAATATTAAATAAAATATAATATGCTTTTTATTTTCTATATATCTATTAAATATATGGAAAAAACCACTTAAATATGGAATCCGAACAACATGTAATGAAAAACAAAGTATCAGGTTAGCAGAAATTAGCTGCAGTCACATAATCAGTTCGCGAGGCAGTCGCAACTATCTTACGGAGAGGTCATCGGGTCACGCTGATTCGATAGTGGTCCTTTGTATGCCGCACGCGGTAACTGTAAAATTGTTAACTCCTACCAGCCTTTGCTCGCCTAATACTAGTACATTAAAATTTAACTTAAATTAATATATATTAACAAATATATATTTATTATTCGAATAAAAAATAAGTAACTATAAATGTGTAAGCTGTTTCAAAGATATTCTAACTGATTTATATATAAAAATTAATTGCATTTATTATAGTACAACGAAAATAATGATTTAGTATGAACAATGTACTTTATATAGTATAAATACATGCAATATTGAAATAAAATATGCACACAGAAAAACCAGAATCCTTTTTAATCTGTTTAAATTTATAGCCATAACAATTATTATATTATAACGTGACAAAGAATAAATATCGATGCACTTATTATAGTACACGGATTTATTATAGTATACTACGAATGAAAGCATAAGTTGTCTACACTGCCAACAAGAAAAAATACTGGTATACACTTTATATTTATTATAGTATAATGTAATAATCATATAAGTATTTCATATAGTATAATGCAAATAATGGTGTGAATTAGCAACACTGTGAAAAAACAGTTGGTACATTTTATATAATATAAAGAAAAAGCGATTTTGTTTGAACAAATTAATACTAAATTAAATACGAATTATTGGAAAAATACATTTTATATAGTATAAATGCATCTGGCTCAGCGTAAGCGAAACGAACCACATCCAACAAACCAACAGATTGTTTCTTTACATCTGGTTTAAATGGTCAGAACAAATTAATACTATATTAAATACAAATTATTGGGCCAACGGTCGAGTTCAGAGATCTTACCAAGTTCTGTTCTACTAATACTTAACAACCATTTTAACGTATTTATTGTCAACCGAAAAGGATAGAATAGGAAAAACGAATTAATGTAACACAGAAAAACGCGTTTGTATTTAATATAGTATAATTTCATAATCATATATGTATTTATTATAGTATAATGTAATAAATCGTGTGAGTTGGCAGCACTGAGATATTTTGTTTCTGCATCGTGTGAGTTGGTAACACTGTTGTGGAAAAAAACAGTTAGTACATTTTAAGAAAAAACAGATTTTTTTGCATCAGCTGATACTAGCAGACGACAGAGAAACAGATTTTTTTTTTGCATCAGCTGATACTAGCAGACGACAGAAGAAAGAGCGCGAAAACGGCGTGACGTCACACCAAAACAACACTGACCTAGGATAACACGGCGTGACGTCACACCAAAACAACACTGACCTAGCCCAACTGACCTTCAAGGTCACCACGTGGCTGATAACAGTTGTAAACAATAGTAAACTTGACCTCAAGGTCAACACGTGGCTGATAACAGATTAGCGGTGACCTTTGACCCTGTCCTGGTAGCGGTCTGGCGTGACGTCACTTTGTCTCAGACACCCCATATTATACTACTGGTATCCTTTGACATCTCTGTCACAAGAACAAGTAAACGTGTGCGTTTGAGAACAACAAACAAACACTTCAAAGTCCTTCCAATCACAAGAAAGTGTTTCCTTAGGAATGTTTGTGCTACATTTATTCTTGTATTTTTATGCTTCCTATTCCATGACATAACAACAGTTTATTATATTGATAAAAATATACTGTAGAAGAAAATTTTTTCGCATGCTATATGTCAGCTCACTGTCTCTTTAAGAGACTGTAGAAGAACATGTTTTCGCATGCCACTCGTATATTCAGCTCACTGTCTCTTTAAGAGACTGTAGAAGAACATGTTTTCACTTGCAATATTCAGCTCACTGTCTCTTTAAGGGATCGTTTTAGGAGATGAGTTTTGCTGAAATCCAGTGATATTAGTGGAAACTCATGACATTCTTCAGCGCCAAATCTGCTAAATTAAGAGACGTAACTAAGCAATCTACGTGGGTTAATGGAAGGGTGTCTGATCTAAAGGAATGAGTAGAAGTGTATCTGATCTATAGGGATGAGTAGAAGGGTAGGCCTACCTAATTAGTCTATAGAGGTGACTGGAAGAGTACCTGATATGTAGGGGTGAATAGAAGGGTAGGTCTACCTGATTAGTCCATTGGGGTGAGTAGAAGGGTAGGCCTACCTGATTAGTCCATTGGGGTGAATATAAGGGTAGGCCTACCTGATTAGTCCATTGGGGTGAGTAGAAGGGTAGGCCTACCTGATTAGTCCATTGGGGTGAATAGAAGGGTAGGCCTACCTGATTAGTCCATTGGGGTGAGTAGAAGGATACCTGATATATACGGGTCGGTAGAAGGAAATGCCTACCTGTTTAGTCTATAGGGGTGCGTGGAAGAGTACCTGATCTATAGGGATGAGTAGAAGAGTAGGCCTACCTGATCAGTCTATAGGGGTGAGTAGAAGGGTAGGCCTACCTGATCAGTCTCTAGGAGTAAGTGGAAGAGTACCTGATGTATAGGGTTGAATAGAAGGAATGTGATCAGTCTATACGCGTGAGAAGGATGTATGATCAGCCTGTTGATACCACCTGAGAATACAGACCGAAAATGTAGATAAGAATGGGTTGGAAAAATGTATAGACTTACATGAAGCCTTTTAAGCCAACTTATTTCTCAGAAGGTAATTTTCATAAGTAGATAATAGGTATTACATTTCCCTAATACGGATTTTCCACAAACTAGTTCAACCTGCCCACAAGTTATATGTAAAAGCAATTTATTTTTAAATAACTATCCCAAGCATTTTTGCTGAGGTCGCAAAGAAAAAGTTTCAAAGGTCGCAACTAATAGTGCGATTAATATGCAGGGAGTAAAGAAGTTGTTGTCTGGAGTAGTTAGTTCTTCAGATCGCCAAGTGGATGCCAAGGTGACCACTGTTGTCATTGCCTACTCCTTTCAAAGGTCGCAACTAATAGTGCGATTAATGTGCAGGGAGGAAAGAAGTTGTTGTCTGGAGTAGTTAGTTCTTTAGATTGCCAAGTGGATGCCAAGGTCAGCACCGTTGTCATTGCCTACCCCTTTCAAAGGCAATCGTATTGACTACTGTTACAGATTTGTAAAAATGTAAATTAGTTGTAATCCAATTACAGGCGTTCACTGCGGCCATAACGAGGCGCTCTGTATTTCTGGGCTGTCGTCAAGCCGACCTAAATTGATAATCTGTAAAATTGTCCAGGGAGTTAATGGTAGGATATAAATGATAACCAGGCGTGGAAGACTCATCATCACAGCTATAACGCTAAGCAGACATGATATCACCTTCCCCTATCAATGTTTCAAGGTATGAATTAAGGACTTGTGGATGAAGAGAGGGAGCAAAGTAGTCTAGGGAATCACAAGAGTCTTTCTACTCCAAACACAAACGTTATCCCGCATACTCTAAGAAATATTTCTGTTCATGACTTCTGAAACACTTCAGATTGTTTATCACAACGATAAGAACGCCACCACCCCTGAATACCACATATTTTTTGGAATAAAAGAGTTTGATAATTAGTCCTGTAATAACCATGACGGGGGGCTACTATTGGGTCAACTACGTTAAAGATACTCTCAACGTAGTATCAAGGGTACATATTTGTACTTATCATCAAGTCGTCCTTGAAGCGAGTAAACTACCAGCCGGCCTCATGTGTGTACTGCTGATTGCGGTGAATTTGCAATGTGAAAAGCCACCTTTAGTTTTTAACTGCTGACGTCAACATCGGAAACATTCATAAATTTATCAAAGTTGGGAACTGTCAGCTATAGTATACTGCTTTCACTATACTGTAATCGGGAAGTTATTTAATATAGTATTACACATTTAACACTAATAACCAAGTTTGTTTTTAGTATATATTAATAGTTAGATGTACTGTCTAGGGTGTCTATGTAATATTATGTAAATTTCACACTCACAAGAGATTTGGCTTAGAGCAGATAAAAATATGCTCAGATAGTATCATATTGCCAGCATTGCATTTTTCTATTATTAAAACCATATAATCGGACAATTTTATATTTATTATATTTAAATATACAATTCAAAAATACAAATTTTAATTAGTTTAGCTTAATATAAATTAAAAAATATTGTTATTCTTCTTATTAGTGCTGTGAATCCCATAGTAATTTTGCATATCAAATCGTTTCCCACAGTTGTTATACTTTTATGGCATTACCAATCTTATGAATACAATCATTTCGAAAGCACGCTTGTCTAATGTATTGGAAAACGTAAGAAAACACATTTCAAGAAGACGAGTGTTAAAAGAGGCTTACGAAGACTTCAAAGTAACCTCAAGTAAGAGTCTTGAAAGTGTTTCATTGCCTTAAATACCTTCAAGTTCAACAACAACTTGGGTTTATTGGTTTTACAATAATATGCATTTATCAATCAACTTCCCAATACATTTACACACTTCATATCCTTGAGTGGTTCCTCAATACTAGGTACAGAGAATACTGTTAGAGCAATTACTAAACAACTCGGCGCATTTAATGAGATCACACTTTATATTTCAAAATAAACTCGATACACATGTTTCAAATCTATATTGGATGTAGACAGCTATCTATCAGTCGTGGTAGGTATACATTTCTATAGTACTCACGACCCAATGTGTTACTTCAGGACACACTATAAACGGTTTTAACTTAATCGTAATATTCACGTAATTATTCTTAGTCTTTTACTTTGTATATATTTTTGAATAAGTAAAATACCTAATATAGTATAATGTTACTGAATTCAAGTACAACAATTATTTTACACACATAAATTTGTTTACTAACTTATGGACTTATCATTATCGAAATTATTCATTAGAACTCATTTCTTATTCCAATAATCCAGCTGCAGTAGGTATGAAACTGATTTCAAGTAATACAAATTACACTCTAAACAATTGGATTATCTAGAGCAAGAAAAACTAAAGAATTCCATTGCTGGAACGCCCAAGGCAGGTGGTAAACACTGGAATGAGATAATTCGCTTATATCAACAACAAAGGGCACAAAGCCGTTTGAATACAAGGGAAGGGAAAGCTCTGCATATAAATCTACATTTTCTGAACATACCTTGTGAATATAATTGTGTTCAATAAAAAATACTGTAGAATATCTGCCTTAAAAAATAACATAATTTTGTGTATATTTATTTAGTTTTTTAATTAGTATAATTCGTGTCGGTACAAATACAGTACAAGTGAACGTCACATAACACAAATATTACAATAAAAATAAAATGACAAATATACTACAATATAAGTACAAAATTAACAAATACAATGGTGATCGCTTTGATTCTTTTGTGAATCCCTGTGGTCTGAGGAAGGTGAGCGTGGTTTACCGAAATCGACCATATTTGTGCATTTTGTACTTGTATTGTAACATATTTGTGAATGTTGTGCTTATATTGTAATATACTGTATTTGTGTTCTGTGACGATCACATGTATTGCATATTTATTTTTAAAATATTGAATATTCATTTTCATCTCATAAACATAACTAATTGTAAAGATTACCTCATGATGATAGGAATTACATATTTATATCAATTAAAGATTGGAAGGGTGGAATGTGTACTAGGCAATATTTCGACTTTAAGGACTAATCGCAAACGTTTAAGGTGATGAGGGTTAGACCGAAAATTTCTTGGAGACCTACCTATACCTTGCTAGGTATAATATTTGTATAGACTTGAATGGATCAATCTCGAGCACAACAACTAAAACTTGACATAAATGACTGCTGTGATATGAATTCTAGAATTTAAATTTGAAATATTTATCAATTGGCTCTAACATAAATGTTGACTATTGTTTGGAAGCTTTCCCATAACATATAATGCAGATTCGTTAATTTTAATTGAAAAAAAGTAAACCCAAAGACTACTCGTGTTGGTTGCGTTACTTAAACAACATAAACAGACGTTATCCGTCTAGATTGCGGTTCTCCCCATGACTTTCTCCATGCAAACCTCCAGTCACGCGGGTCATCCGTCTATATCACAGTTCTCCCCATGACTTTCTTCATGCAAACCTCCAGAAACGGGGGTCATCCGTCTATATCACAGTTCTCCCCATGACTTTCTTCATTTAAACATCCAATCACCCGGGTCATCCGTTTATATCACAGTTCTCCCCATGACTTTCCTCATTAAAACCTCCAGTCACGCGGGTCATCCGTCTATATCACAGTTCTCCCCATGACTTTCTCCATGCAAACCTCCAGAAACGGGGGTCATCCGTCTATATCACAGTTCTCCCCATGACTTTCTTCATGCAAACCTCCAGTAACGGGGGTCATCCGTCTATATCACAGTTCTCCCCATGACTTTCTTCATTTAAACATCCAATCACCCGGGTCAACCGTCTATATCACAGTTCTCCCCATGACTTTCTCCATGCAAACCTCCAGTAACGGGGGTCATCCGTCTACATCACAGTTCTCCCCCATGACTTTCTCCATGCAAACCTCCAGTAACGGGGGTCATCCGTCTATATCACAGTTCTCCCCATGACTTTCTTCATTTAAACATCCAATCACCCGGGTCATCCGTTTATATCACAGTTCTCCCCATGACTTTCCTCATTAAAACCTCCAGTCACGCGGGCCATCCGTCTATATCACAGTTCTCCCCATGACTTTCTTCATGCAAACCTCCAGTAACGGGGGTCATCCGTCTATATCACAGTTCTCCCCATGATTTTCTTCATTTAAACATCCAATCACCCGGGTCAACCGTCTATATCACAGTTCTCCCCATGACTTTCTCCATGCAAACCTCCAGTAACGGGGGTCATCCGTCTACATCACAGTTCTCCCCATGACTTTCTTCATGCAAACCTCCAGTAACGGGGGTCATCCGTCTATATCACAGTTCTCCCCATGACTTTCTTCATTTAAACATCCAATCACCCGGGTCAACCGTCTATATCACAGTTCTCCCCATGACTTTCTCCATGCAAACCTCCAGTAACGGGGGTCATCCGTCTATATCACAGTTCTCCCCATGACTTTCTTCATTTAAACATCCAATCACCCGGGTCAACCGTCTATATCACAGTTCTCCCCATGACTTTCTCCATGCAAACCTCCAGTAACGGGGGTCATCCGTCTACATCACAGTTCTCCCCATGACTTTCTCCATGCAAACCTCCAGTAACGGGGGTCATCCGTCTATATCACAGTTCTCCCCATGACTTTCTTCATGCAAACCTCCAGTAACGGGGGTCATCCGTCTATATCACAGTTCTCCCCATGACTTTCTTCATTTAAACATCCAATCACCCGGGTCAACCGTCTATATCACAGTTCTCCCCATGACTTTCTCCATGCAAACCTCCAGTAACGGGGGTCATCCGTCTACATCACAGTTCTCCCCATGATTTTCTTCATGCAAACCTCCAGTAACGGGGGTCATCCGTCTATATCACAGTTCTCCCCACGACTTTCTTCATTTAAACATCCAATCACCCGGGTCAACCGTCTATATCACAGTTCTCCCCATGACTTTCTCCATGCAAACCTCCAGTAACGGGGGTCATCCGTCTACATCACAGTTCTCCCCATGACTTTCTCCATGCAAACCTCCAGTAACGGGGGTCATCCGTCTATATCACAGTTCTCCCCATGACTTTCTTCATTCAAACCTCCAGTCACGGGGGTCATCCGTCTATATCACAGTTCTCCCCATGACTTTCCTCATTAAAACCTCCAGTCACGCGGGCCATCCGTCTATATCACAGTTCTCCCCATAACTTTCTTCATTCAAACCTCCAGTCACGGGGGTCATCCGTCTATATCACAGTTCTCCCCATGACTTTCCTCATTAAAACCTCCAGTCACGCGGGTCATCCGTCTATATTACAGTTCTCCCCATGACTTTCCTCATTAAAACCTCCAGTCACGCGGGTCATCCGTCTATATCACAGTTCTTCCCATGACTTTCTTCATTAAAACCTCCAGTCACGGGGGTCATCCGTCTATATCACAGTTCTCCCCATGACTTTCTTCATTAAAACCTCCAGTCACGGGGGTCATCCGTCTATATCACAGTTCTCCCCATGACTTTCTTCATTCAAACCTCCAGTCACGGGGGTCATTCGTCTATATCACAGTTCTCCCCATGACTTTCCTCATTAATACCTCCAGTCACGCGGGTCATCCGTCTATATCACAGTTTCTCCCATGACTTTCCTCATTAAAACCTCCAGTCACGCGGGTCATCCGTCTATATCACAGTTCTCCCCATGACTTTCTTCATTAAAACCTCCAGTCACGGGTATCATCCGTCTATATCACAGTTCTCCCCATGACTTTCTTCATTAAAACCTCCAGTCACGGGGGTCATCCATCTATATCACAGTTCTCCCCATGACTTTCTTTCATTAAAACCTCCAGTCACGGGGGGTCATCCGTCTATATCACAGTTCTCCCCATGACTTTCTTCATTAAAACCTCCAGTCACGCGGGTCATCCGTCTATATCACAGTTATCCCCATGACTTTCTTCATTAAAACCTCCAGTCACGGGGGTCATCCGTCTATATCACAGTTCTCCCCATGACTTTCTCATTAAACCTCCAGTCACGGGGGTATCCGTCGTATATCACAGTTCTCCCCATGACTTTCTTCATTAAAACCTCCAGTCCACGGGGGTCATCCGTCTATATCACAGTTCTCCCCCATGACTTTCTTCATTAAAACCTCCAGTCACGGGGGTCATCCGTCTATATCACAGTTCTCCCCATGACTTTCCTCATTAAAAACCTCCAGTCACGGGGGGTCATCCGTCTATATCACAGTTCTCCCCATGACTTTCTTCATTAAAACCTCCAGTCACGGGGGTCATCCGTCTATATCACAGTTCTCCCCATGACTTTCTTCATTAAAACCTCCAGTCACGGGGGTCATCCGTCTATATCACAGTTCTCCCCATGACTTTCCTAATTAAAACCTCCAGTCACGCGGGTCATCCGTCTATATCACAGTTCTCCCCATGACTTTCTTCATTAAAACCTCCCAGTCACGCGGGTCATCCGTCTATATCACAGTTCTCCCCATGACTTTCTTCATTAAACCTCTAGTCACGGGGGTCATCCGTCTATAATCACAGTTCTCCCCCATGACTTTCCTCATTAAAACCTCCAGTCACGCGGGTCATCCGTCTATATCACAGTTCTCCCCATGACTTTCTTCATTAAAACCTCCCGTCACGGGAATCATCCGTCTATATCACAGTTCTCCCCATGACTTTCCTCATTAAAACCTCCAGTCACGGGGGTCATCCGTCTATATCACAGTTCTCCCCATGACTTTCCTCATTAAAACCTCCAGTCACGCGGGTCATCCGTCTATATCACAGTTATCTCCATAACTTTCTTCATTCCTCCTGACATGTGGTTAATCCATTTATATCATGGTTCTTCCCTTAGATTTAATCATTCAACCTTCCTGACACGGGGGTGATCCGTCTTTATCGTGGTCCTCCCCAAGACTTTCTTCATTTGATATAGAATCGTGATATATATATAAATATATATATATATATATGACCTATATATATCGTATGATTTTTTGTCAGATACCACTACAGTATTAATCTTTTTTGTATTTAAAATTATGTCAAAGCTGAGTTTTATAGTTGGGCAAAAAGTCCAAAAGTCATTACACTATATTAAAATTTTTAAATAAATAATAAATGATTTCCTGTCACAAAGCTAAATCCAATCCATGAAGCCATTTGAGATCTGAACACTGAACACTGATTCTATTTATGCTAGCCAACCCTTCGTAAAACAGCGCAAAGGTGACTCTGAAACTATGTGATTCATTGTTTGGATAGAGTCCCATGACTGATCTACTGTCAATCCCCTTTTGTATTTCCAGTAATTACATCTGCCCACTCCAGTTCTGAACCGATTCAATAATGTTCACTACCTATGAAGGAGGTTCATCCCACATACAGGTATTGATGGATTGTTAATAAGGAACATCTTTCGTCCATCAGACCCTGGGTAATGGGAAGGTGCGGGGCATTTAAGATCATATTGAATTCTTTCACTTATGAATTCAAGTTCCTCCTGACGTCTTATTTCTGGAGGACCTATATTGCACAACACCGGAATCCAAGCTAATGGAGTTGCCATGAGAGTACCACTAATAGCTCTCATGGCTCTATTAAGTTGGACCAATCGCTTTGTATGTGCGCTATTAAGCCATAAGGGAACAATGTATTCAGCAGCTGAATAAACCAGTGACAAAGCGATAGTACGCAGGACGTGTGTGGTGGTTCCCCAAGTTGTTCCAGCAATATGATGAAGTACATTTGCCCAGGTTTTAATTTTAGCTGCTGTTTTTTGAAGATGGCTTTTAAATGTCAGTGATCGATCTAACGTTACTCCCAGGTACTGTGGATGATCATTGTCATGGAGTTCTACACCATGCAGAAAGATGTTTAATTTTCGATTAGCCAGTCGATTACTTTGGTGGAAGCAAGCTACTTCGGTTTTTGATGGGTTAGGATTCAGCTTCCAGGTTCTAAAATATCCTTCGAGGGTTGCAAGATCGTTTGTGAGTGTTTTTTCAGTAGATGTGGAGTCCTTGTGTTTATAAGCTAAAGCATATTGCTTTATTCGTCTGCATATATAAAGTTTCTTGGTGATTGGGATGTTAGCAGTATACAACTGTATACAAATAAAACTGGATCAAATACGGACTCCTGTGGCAGACCATCCTTCAACCGTTCATATGAGCTTTCTTCACGACCTATATAAACTTTAATTAGCCAGGCACTAAGCATTGACTTTAGAAGTCGCAAAATAAAGAGACAGAGAAGGAGGCTGTAGAACTTTAATAACAAACCTTTGCTTCATACTGTGTCATAAGGCACTGTAAGATCAACAAAAGTTGCAGATTTGTTTAGCTTGTTTTCAAACCCATTCTCAATAAATGAAGTCAGAGCCAGGATCTAGTCACAACAACTTCGGCCAAGGCGAAAACCAGCCTACTCAACTGGAACATTAGGATCAAGAATGGGTGATATTCTGCTATATAACAGTCTTTCCAGAAACGTATAAGAAACAATAAGAAGAGTCTAATCAATACCACTGCATGTGTATGGTTAGGCGGGTGGGTCAATACGTATGTACATGTATGGGTGGGCGGGTGGTCAATACGTCTGTACATGTACGGGTGGGCGGGTAGGTCAATATGTCTGTACATGTATGGGTGGACATTTGGGTTAATATCTCTGTACATGTATGGGTGGGCGGGTAGGTCAATACGTCTGTACATGTATGGTGGGGGGGGGGTCAATACTTCTGTACGTATATGGGTGGGTGGATTATGTATATGTGTGCAGCCCTAACTTCACATCATGAAGTAACAATAAAGTTGTTTTTCATTCAATATAGAGCGGTAACTTTCCACTCGTTACCACCAGTGGAAGGGTCTTTGCCAGGCTTCAGAACAGCTACTACTTTTGAACGATTGTTTGCTTTTGGCAAATCACCTGTAGCTAGCTATACAGTACTCTATTTCATATTGAGATTGCAGTACGGTAAGTCCATAAGCAATGGTAATCAAATGGGAGTTTTTGAGGTACAGCACTGTATAAAAACGTTAGCTCACTGATAAAAAGTAATCATAAAATCAAATTTTCGCATGGAAATGGTTGGGAAAATATTTATTGCCTGTTATTAAAGGTATAAAATAAAATAAAAATAAGGTAATAACTTTAAAAATTACCATATGCTTTAAAAACGTATAGCCCTTGGAGATTCAGTTTTTAGAGGCCACAATTCAATTACACTGCATTTTAAGTGAATAAATATTGATTGAACATTTTGAAATTTGGTGTAAACTTTATACAAAAGTAGTGGATGCTTACTGTGTTAGTATGAATTGAATATATAATAATACTAATTTATAATATTATAATAGAAGTAAAAATTAGTTCATATATTTGAGAAAAGACATGGAAAAGTCGATCTGTGAGGAAGTGTTTTACTTTTTGGTCAGGTAAGTTTCGTCAGAGGGAAAGTTGTAGATAAAAAGTGGTACATTTCTTTTAATTTGAAACTGTTTTCACCAATATGCACAGTTTAGTCGGTAATAAGTGACAAAAAAACATGACTATGCGGCGCTCGCAGTTGTCGTGTTGGTGAGTTGGCCTCACTCTGAACCATCCAAGATTCCATCGGTGCTAATATTTGAATCCATGAGAACTATTATTTATTTTTATATAAAACCTACTATGCTAGAAATATGTTGTTTAAAGTGAATTTATAATATTAGACAATGAAAATTGTAGGCATAAAGCCAGTTATTATTTTTCAGTTATTTTAACAGGACATCAAATCATTTACAATACATATATTTTTTAGTAACCCACCCGTTTCAAAAGTTTAGTAAGTTGTTGATCTTAACTTATTGATGTTTATTACTCTCTTTGAATATATTTACAAATACTATTTTATTTTTGTTTAGTTTGTTCATTTAAGCATACAAGGAATTTGAAATCAGTTAAGTGTTATCAACATATCTCATCTGGAGGCATTTTTTTTTTTTATTTTGATAAAAACATAGTAAAAATTAAGATACAAATTTAACTGTAATTTGTTGTTTTAGATTTTATTTTTGAGGTATTTTTGTTGGCGTGACCAATCTGTCCACAATCTCCTTCCTTTCTTAATTTATAATTCTTCAATCCTAGTTCTTCCACTAAATAACGTAGCCGCAGTGGTTATTCCTTTGCATCAACAGATAAGGCGATAAGAGGAAAGGTACAAACGAGTCACTCACCCGCCTTGTCCTCAGTTGAGGTATTGATGGGTTAGAGATAATATAGGACACAAACTGAGCTGGTTTTTATTTATTTGAAAGATTATATTTACTAAAACTAATTAATTGTTTATTGTAACACAATTCATACATTTCTTGAATATGGTTTTAAAATACGTCTAATAAAGTAACATAAATTATTATATACAAACGTAATTGTATTAAATCAATTAATTATTTCAACCTAAATGTAATTTAGGTACAAAGCATGGGTTGTACCAACAAATAAATGTTCGTTTTTTGTCTTGGAATAGGCTAATTAAAATGTATTCCTTCAAGTAGACATTAATTTACAGCATTATAGTTGATAATTTATTTTCTATTTACATATATATATATTCATTTACAAGAAAAATTTTACTAATTAAAAAGATAAATATAGTAAAATAGAAATATATACGAAAAATACCTACAGACTTTTATAGATCAATGATTTGTTTGTTCTTTAAATACATTTTTAACCAACGTTATTGATTTATACACTATTTAATACCTAATTAAATTTTGTGAGAAATTTTTAGACATATGTTTTTGTAAACAAAAATACTGTAATATAATATCAGAGCAAAACCGTGAGGATGCTATATGACAGTGGGCAGACAGACAGTGTTCTATATTTTTGCACAAGCTAGTAGAGCTGTGTTTGTCCATAAGAGCCGTACTGCATTCTCAACGTGAAACAGAGTATATTCAAAGTATCTTATTGTAGACAGTTTGAAGCCATTGTTTCACTTCACTACCAGCATGCATCATAAAATCCGGAAAGATACCGTCAAGACCGGCTGCTTTCCATGCTGGTACAGCGGGAATCACCCTATCTATCTCTTCCTCCGTGAAATTTCTGGAGACTTTCAGGGGTGCCAATTGGCTCTTTTTAATTTCATTTAGCTGGTTTGTCAGAAGGATGGCGGGCTGACTACGATAAGCTGACTATCCGTTTAGTTTTATTAGCAGCCTTCGGCGGTGGAGTATTTCCCTTTGATTTAGAGATTTATCAGTTGAGAGTTTCCTTAAAATTGACCACTGTTTTTTAAAAGTTTATATCTTCAACAGTTTTAAAACATTTTTCTCTCCTGACAATTTTTAGAGAGTGCATAGTGTGTTGGAGTTTTTGGTGGCATTAAACTCTTTGTAAAGGTCGTCTGATTCCTACTGCATCCTGGAATATACTCCTTTCTGTATTATCTCGGTATGCAAAATTTAGCGATGGACAAAACGATACTTGTGAAACGATCGTAATTTCTTATTGTAGGAGGAATAAACCTGATGGTATCATCAAGCCTGGTGGTAAAGGCCTCCTAGTGTGCTTTATTTACTTCCATCTAGGCCTTGGAAAATATCGAATTACGGGAATTTAGATTCCCAATGAAACCAGAACTGGCCTATATTGAGAGTGGGGAAAAGCATCAAGAACTTTCTTAATTGGTTTTTGGCTTGATGATCGTTCACATGAGCAGAATCCTAAGTCGGGAGAGTAACCTCGACGCAACGAGCTGAATAAAAAGTGGCTGAATCTTTTAGCATCAAAGATCAGGAAAAGGTTGTATATTTCAGCCCAGACAGTAAGCTTTCTGCCATTCTCATCGTAGGTGTTATAGCCCCATTTACTATGGTGACTGTTGAGGTCCCCCACATAGAGGACAGGGTGTTTAAAACATCGCAAAATCATATGGTCAGGTCACTGGATGTTGAGAGGTTTATAAATATTTACTATTGTAGTTTCTGACACTTGGATTTCCAAGACAAAGATGTCACCATCAGAGCTCTTATGGGTAATTGACACATTGTCCATGTCATTCATTATTTTCGTAAGTTGCAATACTATACACCCTATGCCCAATGGAATCAAAAAGTCTGTATCCAGGAATATAGTATATAGAATAGAATAATACATAGACGGATAACCCCCTCGAGTCAGGGGGTTGATCCGTCTATATCTTGGTTATCCCCATGACTTTCTTCATTCAACCCTCCAGTAATGAGGAGTGTTGTCTTGATCATTCCTATTCTCACTCATGTTTGAGCAGGTAAGTTTTTCTGTATAGTTAGTTGTAATATAATTGTCTTCAGTCAAGTTGTTGTAACCTGCTTTAAACTGTCTACAGTTCGGGCCTAACCCTATCTACTTTTACTATCACCAATTATAATTTTTACCCTCATTCGTATAAGGGACATCACGTTTTCTAGTTCATGTTTTTGTACGTAGGTACGTAGGTAAGGTTTTATAAATGGTTTTTCCACTACACGTACATTTTACAACAGTACTGAGATTTCAATTTAATGTTTTGTATTTTATAAGAGAAATTATACCCCAATTCATATCAGAGCAAAGGTTTGGACCTACCACCTTTAATAATACAGCTAATGAACCAGTAATTTCTCGCACTAGTTGATAAATCACATGATAATTACTAAACAAACATTAAAATGTCATCTAAATAGGAAAATGCATTATGCAATATATATTATTCAATAAAGAAACAATTGAATAATAATATAATAAACAATATGTTCATATATGGAAGTCATTTAGTAGTCACACTAAATACATGAAACAAGAATGGTGTCTTGTATGTCATCATTCTATTAACTATCATTTATTTTTATTCAAACATTTTTACATTAATAACATGTTTATAAACC